>JAODJX010000035.1:21109946-21132475 GCA_026776945.1 Isichthys henryi | reverse complement strand
TGGACTGTGGGGGGAAACCGGAGTACCCGGAGGAAACCCCACGATGACATGGGGAGAACATGCAAACTCCACACACAGGTGACCCAGGCGGGGATTCGAACCCAGGTCCTAGAGGTGTGAGGCGACAGTGCTAACCACTGCACCACCATGCCGCCCCAAGATTAAACATTTCGCAAAAAAAAAGAAAAAAGCTGAAGAATAACTTTATGGCTAAAACAATCGCATTCATTTCCGTGCTCATATCCGTTTGCCGTTTGTGTACCTGACCCTACGTAGTGACCAGTATCTTGTTCCAATCTCTCAGTGTTAACCTTGCTGCCATTTTGCGTCACTTACAGAGCGTCACCTCCTGAAAGAGACATTTCTATTAGATTCCATCCCACCTGACCCACTATTAATCATTTTTTTTCTTTTAAAATCAACCCCCCCTCCACCAATGTAGGAACAGTTCTGTTACATCTACAACTTTAGCAGGAGACTGGTAATAGATTCCAGACTGATTTCCACCAAACCTAGGAATGCCGAGGGCAGATTCGACCACTGCCAGGACATTAGACACGCAGTGTCTAAAACTGATTCTTCAAACACTGCAGCCAGAGGGTAGGAATGAGGAACGAAATGGCGACACTGAAAGAAAAATACAGACCAGTCGGCTTGTAGAGGGACAATGCTGGCAGTCAATTTTAAATGGATTCAGAAGGATTGTATAATATAGTTTTTCATTAAATTCCACAGATTTAAATGTTAATACTTCATCTTTCAAACACAGCATAAACTCAGATATCACGCCAGTCTGGGATGGGATCGATGCTCCTTACATGAATGGTCACAAAAAATGTGCCTCACACCTACATACACCTCCTTTGTCCCTGTTACTCTGAAATGGTCGGGCAGCTTACCTACAGGAAAACAAATTGGACATTTAACATTTCTCATTTGAATTTTTTTTTTATTGGAAATGTGTCACTGCAAATGTCAGCTTATTTATAACAAGCTTCTGTCTTTCTGTCCATGGTTTCAATTTTACAATAAGGAATGAGAAACTGAAAACGCTGTCAGAAAAGGGTAAAAAAATGTGTACCCTTGCTTGTCACTGGGTCTGTACTGTCAAGCGTCTGCTGATTGTACCCTTAGCTGTAGGTAATTGTACCTTTTTAGGTACAGAAATGGACTCTGAGGATGGAACATCAATGCTGTTTGTACCTTTGGGAGTCCATCTCTGTACCTCCAAAGGTAATTACAAGCTTACACAGATGCAGAAGAACCAGACACATGCTAGACAGCAGATAAGCAGCGAGGTCAGGAAATCCCCTCCACACCCAACACAACCAAAAAAAGGACTCGTCTGTCGCTCGTCCATCCATCCATCCATGTGTCCTTTTCAGGGCCAAGAATGGAAAACCACAGACAGCATTTAGCACTGGCAAACTTGGCACTGATTTAAACCTCACTTTGTCTCCAGTCCTCATATCGTCAGAAGAAACGCTGTTAAAACACAGAGACAGAAGGTGATTTCTCCATCTCACAAACAACACTCTTTTAGCAAAGAAAGAATTTTCGAGAGAAGGTACCTCTTAAGGCTTCTCACACTTGTAGCTGTGCTTAGGTTTCTTCGTGTCTGTCACTGCGTTAGCGTTTGTGCGTTGTTTGGCCTGACAAACACAAAATGGAGGCTTCTGTGTATAACACCCACGCAAGCATATCTACACTGATGGCAGACAAATTTGACTGATAGAGTCGATTTTAAGATCAACATTCGTAGCACTTTGATCTTTCGCGCAAATATCAAAATATCTATTTACAGCTTAATGGGGCTCAAAAATTCAAGGCAGGGGATGTGGGTTCCTGACCATGTAGTAGCCGGTGTGGTACCCGCAGAGGTACCAAGAGAGCAGCATGCTGGACAGATGAGCCACTTCCTGGTCCAGGCCAGCGATGCCTCCATCAGCCCCCGCTCTGGTGGGCAAGGCGCAAAAGGGAGGTGGCGGCGGGAGGAGAGGCAAAAACCCCTGAAGAGAAACAAATTTTACATTTCGAACCAAAACACGCCTCCATCTGTGATCTAACCATTTACAGCATCCTGGGTCAGAGGCGGACCGGGAGCCCAAGCAGACAGCACGGCACACAAGGTTACACACGGGGCAGGAATCTAGTAAAGCTTGACTGATCGTTCAGCCAGAAAAAAAAAGATGGCGGAGATTCACTCTGTCTTATAGTTGGATGTATCACCACCTACAGCAGTGAACCTTCTGAAGGTTCTAAATTCCTCCCACTAGATGAATAACGTCGCCACAAAGCCAAAATGATCTCCATTTTGGAACATACTGCTTTAAGAATGCTGCCTTGTTTAAAGTGCGTTAATATTCCATCCATCCATCCATGCATATTGTCTGTACCCGCTTGTCCCATTCAGGGTCACGGGGGAGTCTCCCGGTGACATATAAGGAGATTGGAATAATAAAAATAAAATAAACAACTAAGACTGCAGGATTAGTTATCGATACAGATATGTAACCATACTGGGTCGTACGGAACACAGGGTGTAGCTCATCATAATAATTATGATGCACACTTATTTTTGAATTCTTATTTATTTTACGTATTCGTATAAGTGTGCAAATAAGGATATTTTAGGTTTTGCGATTCAGACGCACCAACAGACACATGGCCTTATGTTTGGATTATAAGTTCTGAACTGTGTTGGCAGTTTTAAATACACCTCATAATAAACCAGGGTGTGTACCAAACCGTTATACCCCAAAATTTTATCTACTGTGCAAAGTTTTTATAACAACTATGATTTAAAAATACCTTGATGTTTTTTTTTTTTACTTTACAATAATGAATTTGCACTTTTCATGGGGAAGATGGTGACGCAGGAAGTAGTGCTATCGTTCGGCAACTAGAGGGTTGCAGGTTTGAGCCCTGGTTCCTCCTGAACCCATCAAAGTGTCCTTGAGCAAGACACTGAACCCCAAATTGCTCCCGGTGAGCAGGTTGGTGCCTTGCATGGCAGCCTCCGCCATGGGTGTGTGAATGAGTGAATGTGAGGCATAACATGTAAAGCGCTTTGAGTACTTGTATGAGTAGAAAAGCACTATATAAATGCAGTCCATTTGCCATTTCATTGAACACTGGCTGCATCCAAAATCATTCACTACGCACTAAGCACTTAAATGAGGAAAAAGTACACACTACGGCAAGTCACTTAGCACGAAAGTACAAAACTTCGTACACTTTCTGGATTCGCTACACCACCTTTCTACTGCTGGACTTTGACTTTTAACACCAGATGCCCTACATAACAACAAGTACCAAACAAACCGTGTACAATTATCAATATGTTTAATACGTTTATCAATACTTTATGATCATCTGAGTTTCCATATTAAGAATTGCACACACACGTAAACCCAACATTACCTTTGCCCAGCATGTTCAAGTTCATTGCTGACTTCCCCAGAACTCGCGTCTAGGATTGTGGGATTGAATAAGGTACAGTGTTCGCACACTTCGGATTTTGACTGGATGTAAGGTGCCATCCAGAAACTTTTTGTGCACTAAGCGATGCACACTATGATTTTGAACACACTATTATGTTTTGTGTACTATTTCGGCACACTATTTAGTGTGGAAGTGTGCAATTTCGGATGCTGCCCCTGTGTTTTGGCCCAACTAATCAATTAGTTGATTGGCTGATCACATGATTAATTATTAAAACAAATTGGGTTTTTTGCAGCCATAGTTTCCACTCTCTAGTGCCCTATGATACTGGCTTGGACTCCATGGTCACAGTGACTCTGTACTGAATAAATAGTATGAAATATGCTCAAATGGATGAAGGTTATTCATCCTGCTGTTCCTATTGGCTGTTAATTGGCCCATTGTCTGAATTACTTCCAGGCGGCTAGACATGTATAGAATATTACATCAAAGGTTACATTATTCCAAAAAATTGCAGGAGTCTTGGCACTTTAGGTTTGTCAGGCATAAGTTTAAATAGGGTGGGTTGCAGTGAAGGGAAATTATTCATTCATACTGTATGATGACATGTAAGCAGGGCTATGGGCACCTAGCACGGCTGTCTGACCTCTGAGCTCTCATTGGCTGCTGGAACAGAAGGAAAGCTGGGAAAAGGGTGAGCTGATGTGGGGCAGGTCCCTTCAGGTCTGCCTCTCCAGCTGCCTGTCCACTTTGTGCTTTTCCGCTCTTTTTTACTCCTTGTATAGTAGTTACTGCTATCTTCACCAGTACCCTGATAAAACAAGCACAGGTAATTTTATCATTTTATCACACAGAAGATAAATATCTACAACACAAAGAAAATATGCAAAAATAATAATTACGAACAGTGTAATGTTACAATTCTCCATGATTTCCTTATTCCGCTGTTTTGCTTGGTTTCAATAGCATATATTAAACTAGCCTGCTACTTAAAAGGTTTTACTTTTGCATACTTCTAAAAGCACTGCACATGTTTAAAGAACCAAATCTTTTCACCAATATTTATGGGAATGTAGTCTATCCTCATCAAAATGACCTTAATAGAATCTCCTGTAGCAGCAGACAGTCAACTGCTGTTCACAGCTGGATCGCAGTGGAAAATCTATCTTACTGATAGCTGTACAAAGGCAGTGTTGAGGGGAAGAGGGGCAGTACAGCAGTGGGACGCTCTGATGATGCTCACAGTGACGCAACTGGAGCCTGGGCTGTACAGACCCCCTCTGTCGACACTTATCTTCTGTTTCTCCTTATTTTTGCAGTCGGAGCTGCTACTGCCACCATCTGGGCTCCTTTCCAAAGCCTAGACACACAGGACAGAAGTTTAGGAACAGAAGCAACACAGAAAAGAAACGTAGGAGCAGGCAGTGCAGAGGCACTTCAGCCTGCTGGACATGGCCGGGCGGCGGCATCTTGCCTGGGCTGGAGTGCTGTCACTCTGCTCCGGTTCTCCGGGGGGCAGCAGGGCACTCAGCTCCAGTTCCTCCTCATTTCCGTAGCCATCAAATCGCACCTGCCCTCGGTCCCCATTTATGGAGATCAGCACCGCAGGGTACACCAAGCCGTCTCCGGACCACACCACCCGGCACTGGGACCCTACTGTCCACTTGGATTGTAGTGGCAATTTAGAAGAAGAAATATGAACAGTCACCATAAGGGGGCAGCAGAGACCCTAAGCACAATGCAAGTGTGGCACAGGACAGACCCAAATGAAGACCCCAGGCCTGATCTATGACCCGAAAAAAGAAGCTGACCCACCAGTTCAGGCTCCCCAGGCAGCAGCATCGACAGCTCAAGCTCCTCCTCGTTTCCATAGCCGTCAAACTTCACCCTGCCCCGCGGGCCCTCGACCCAGACCAACACGGCGGGATAGACCAGGCCATCCGCAGACCAGCGTGCACGACAACGCGATCCCACACCCCAGTCCTGCAAGGAGAAACATTGATTTAACTGCTACCTGAAACTGCTGGCTGAAGCCCAGCTTAAACCCATACCAATAACAATCTAATTTATAGATTATTTCATTACAAAGGCTGACTGCATTGCACATGCAACAACAAAATTGCTTTAGAGAGCTTTAAATTTTGCCTGCTGATAAGCATTTTAAACCCTCGCCTCATAATCTACCTGTATGGACACAGTGCCGTCATTACGTTCCTCGCTATGTCCAGCAGCCTTCAGCGACCCTTCCTGCGTGTCGGTCGGCACTTGAACTTCTTCTTCACAGTCTGAACCCTTACAAAAAAAGAAGACCTCCATTTATCAACAAAAACGAAAGCTATTGGACCCTAGTAGCACAAGCAATGAAACGCACATGCATCAACACTAAAAACTAAAACACTAACAAAGTCAATAAACTAACATACAAGTAGTCAACTGATGCTTTATTTATCCATTTATATGCCATCTAAAAAACGAAATCAAACAATTTCCTTACAATACAAAAAATAAGTAGCACCGATGGACTACAATCGTAATACACCTGACGTTTGCCAATCTGCTATTTGTTAATGATCGATACTAACTTGATGATACCCCTACTAACAATATTTAAGTGCATAGTACATTTTCACATGTTTGTTCTGTTTTAATTACGTGTTCAGCTGACAGCATTAGGACACTGCGCCTGAAATGCTGACCCGTGACCAGCTTTACCTGGAAGGATGTGATCGCCTTGTCATAAGCCTTCACTAAGGCTGCATCATCCCTTGCCACCGCCGCCGACATCTTCAGCTGCATTGGGATTTGGGTTTAATTATGCATTACGGGAACAACCTTATTACAGGGCGAACGTCAATGAGAAGTGCAACGAAAGCAGATTTAGAGCGCTTTACGATTGTATAACGCTGCCCTAACCACCGGTTCTGACAAGGCGCAGAGGGCAGTCGTGACTCACTTCGCCGTCATTCGCCCGATAGACGATATCCCGACAGCACTCGGCCATGCCTGGGCGTCTTCCGCCGTTGAGCCGGGCACCCGCACGCACGTACGTCTCATATTCCTGCGAGCGCGACTTCAGACACGTGACCTGACGTGCTTCCTCGCCGTCATTTGTAACGTCACGCGCCGCCTACTGGAAGCCTAAAATGGTCTCTGTGTGTCGCATTTGCTTGTGTGATAGGACAGCATTAGACGTGCGATACTCCCTTATCTATTTTAAATAAACTCTTACATTAAAAAAAAAATGCTTCACACTGTATGCACGGTAGCAAATATTTTAGTATTCTCATTATCAATGTATATTAGTTTTGTTTACCATGACACGGTGACAATGCGTAGTACTGTTACTTAATAACTCCTTGATTGGGTGCTCGAATTTTACCTTACCTCTGTGTACATGGAGTTTGCATGTTTTTGCCGTGACATGGTTTCTTCCCACATTTAAAATACATCCAAATGTATTTATTTAGAATGGCTGCTGTCGCATCATCCAGATGGATGCTACACTGTGGTGGTGGTTGAAGTATCTACGTTCTGTAAAGCGCTTTGGGTGTATTGAAAGGTGCTATATAAATGTAACATTAATTCGTATATCTGAGTGTGTGTGATCTGTGATGAACTGGCATCGGTGCAGGGTGCATTCTGTCTCGCTCCCGATGCTGCCTATGTAACCCTGTCAAGTGGTTGGAATTTTTCAAGGACGAAAGGCAAAGCTAGTGATAGTCAGGTACATTTTCGACTGACAGTGTTAATCCAGCCTTTTATTTGACATTATCCAGTACTAGATTATAGTGGTGCAGAAGCCTGTCCCAGCAGGCAATGCCCTGGTTAGGATTCCAGTCCATCTCTTGGCACAAACTGACATACTAAGGCTAATTCAATGACCTCAGTTTGCATGGCGGTATGTTTTCATATAATGGGAGGACACCCCTAACCCAGGAGGGGCAGTATGTGACTCGGTGGATTAAGCCCCTGTGGATCGAGCAGAAGCTTCCTGGTGGCTCCCCCCGCCTTGGCAGAACTGTCACATCTCTTTCGGGCCCTTGAAATGCTGCAGGAATCCTGAATAAATAACCTGACCCTGTACTCAGATCTCAAGCTTCACTCTCAGTCTCGTGTGTGTGTGTGTGTGTGTGTCTCAAAGGAGAGCAAGACGGGCTGTGCCAAAGAAGCCTTCCAATGTACCTCTACTCCTGCAAATAGCAAATAAAGCATCGTTTAATTTCAGGAGGCATGAGGCTACAGCACAAATCACCGAGTCTGAAAATACACGTATTTCTGCTATATTACTGAGCCTTGAGTACTATAGAGGGCAGATGGCTGCATTGCTTTTGTGTAAACAAATATGTATGTTATCGTGTTGCATGGATGATCTGGTATTATTCATTAAATTAAATTCTACTGAATAGTTCATATTTTTCTTCTAGATTTTCAGAATAGTATTTCTTTCACGATAAAGCATATTGCAAAAATTGGCCTCTACTGTATGCATTTTATATATTTTATATGTAAATAATATGCTTAATAAATTTGAGGATAAATTAGTGAGCTTCTTTGTCACATTGGCGTTAATGTCTCAGGCAAAGAATCTTTTAAACTGGAAGAAGACAGCACCCTTAGATTATTTTTAAAAGTATATTAGTAAAAGGACAATGGAAGTGCAAATTAATGTTTCGCTGTCGCTTCCTTGACGCGCCATTCCCTGTGAAAGGAGACGTGAGAGGCTGTGTATTCTCCACTGTGTGTATTCTCCCAGTTAAATGCTGGCTTTGACCAGCACAGGCCAGGGCGATAAATTCAGCACCTGAGTAGAGCTGTCTGTAAATGTACCAGGCATGATCATTACTAAACGACCAGAGTATTTCCTGGTCTGTCTTTCCTTCTGTGTATTCAGCATGTGTCACATGCAGTTAACTAAAAAAAACTACTTCGCAACATAGTCACATGCTGGGCGGGACAGGGAACGATCGCAAGCTTGGTAAGGCAGGGGAAAGGAGGATCAACGGTATCAAATATTAACTGTGGATAAAAGTGCATCTCTTGAATATTTGGTACATGGAATTGTGGATTTTAAGCATTGCAGGTTAATGAAAATGGTGAATTTAATACTGATATGACAACTTAGTAGCTTTGAATCAAGTGTTTGCAAAAATCATTAATTTTACAGTCATGCAGGGGCGAAGCCATTACTCGTTTGACCAAGGGCGGTCCGACAAAAAGCAGCTCGTTTTTTTTTGTTTTGTATTTTTTTGGGAGGGGGCCTTAGTATATTTTGCCGCTCACCGTAAATCACCGTAGATTGAAAACCATAAATTGATATCTACAAGACTAATTACTGCCCAATGGTCAGCGTCTGCATGAAGGGGGTTCCGTATGAGTAATTAGAGTAAGATGTGAAATGACTCCCCTGGTGTTTTCATGCTACACTGAAATGACTTACTCATTGCTGTGAATCACTGCCTACACAGAATCGAGTTGTACTTTTTTGTCCTACGATTTAATAAAACTCCCTCTTCTTGGAGGGAAATCTTTGTACCCGGAATCTTAAAGTAAACTAAAACAAAAAACACGGTGTAGAACTTCCCGAGAATGGCCCGCTTCAGCGGTTCAACGCCCAATTAAAAAGTAAATGGATTATAATCAAAGAAGAAAGGGAAAGGCATTAATCAAAATTTGGAATAATGCACACTGATTGCTTTGCTGTACACACTTTTGTTTGACAATGTTTTTTTCTAGGGAGAATTTAATTTCTTCTTTATCGCCCTTTTAGCAGTGTTCGATCAACGCATTCGGGCTCCTTTGTGCACAGGACAATTAATAGGTTTGATTGACTCGTCTGAATCATAGTGGCGTATTGTTATTATACAGTTTCTGGAGTAATGTCTTTGCATTCTCCTTGAATTAATGAAATATTGGATGCACACAAATCCCCACGTTTATTAATCCATCTCAGTGAAAAAATGGGGAATATAAATCACTTAACGAAAGATCTGAAATTATATGGAAATAAAATATTTTTATTTGACATTATAATAAAAAATATAAAATATTTAATATTTTTTAAAAAAATTAAATCACTGAAAGGTATTAAAATGTTTAAAAGACTTGACTTTTATACAACCGCTCTACCAAATAACCAAATAATTTGTTACGTCAACGCTAGATGGCAGTCGCTCATAATACAAATATGGTTACGATTAAAATATTTTATTCGCCATCAAACATTTGACTGTTTTTGCGAGAATGTATAAGCAAATTTATAGTTTTTTTTTCAATCATTCAATCAATATTGCTTTGTTGAATAGCATTGCATTTTCATTATATAGTAAACGAAATGCAAAACGGCTTATGTCGTGTTGAACTGTCCACGTTACTGATGTCCGCACTAAATTAATATATTTTACTGAGATAAACAGGATGATTAATTGACTCAGAGTAAGGGTGACTTAAGTGGTCTCAGATAGCCTGAAACATTGCAGCATGTTGCAACATGTTTTGTCCCATGTAATGACGGACATGCTCCACTGTGTGGCGACTTCAGTATTGTGCCTAATAAACTGCTGCGTTCGGGGTGACTGGGTACGAGACCTGAACGCAAAACATCACGCGACCTATTAACAAAATAACGTTTACCTTTTTGCACACTGATTTCTCCGCATTGAAAATCAGTCAACAAATTGCAGATTTTGACTTTTGTCATTTTTACAGAAATCTATAAAATATAGAAGCGAAAAAATATTACAAATCTATCAAATATGAGAGATGTGCACAGATTTGTTTCAGTATTTGCAATGCTGCGTGGAATTTTCAATGTTACCAAACACTTAAAATAATATACTACGAGTCGAGATATCCCGATTTAGTAACGTGGATAATATAAGATGATTCTCTTCTCTCTTTTTGTAAACAGCTCTGATCCTATGACTGCAGACAGCTATAATTGGACGTGGTAGAATTAGACGAGAGCGATGAAAGTTCGAGGTAAAAGTTACTGGCGTTCGGTTGGATTCGAGAAGCAGAACATTTGAGAACCTACAAGCGAAGGAAGCGAGGCGATAGAGGTATTGCTGAGGTGGATAACATTTTTAGTTTCTTAGTTGCACAATATCAATACATGGGTATACTTGTCCCTGGAAAAACACGAGTATAGTCAGGTGCTCGCATAATACAAACCCAAGTCATTGCAGCCATCCCCTCTAATTGCAAAGAATGCGTGTTTGCAAAGGCATTTGCTGTAAGCATGCAAAGTAAAGTTTGCAATCGATTAATTTGCAATTATTAGAATATTAACACATGATTTTATGACATGACATAATTTTGTATCATTATGTAACGAATATCGTGGCACGTTATCGTAAAGTACTTAACATTGTATACAGATTGAAAAACGAATTTGACCTTTATTTTCCTGGTTTCTCTATCAAATCTGAGTAATACACCAGAGGAATGTAGATAAACAGATTGTGTGTTATGAGAAAGAGAAGGTTGAGTTGGGGCTCGAAGGGGGATTCTCCAAAACGGCCCACGTGAGAGCCGGAGATGCGTTAACGCAGACAACCAATCGCAGCGGAGGGTGGGGATTCAATTGAAAGAGCAAACCAATGAGACGTATGCAGACACAGAAGTCACGCCCATCCTCCCGAAGAGAATAAAATAAGCCGACGCGGCTCGTTCGGTACATTTGCCGAAACGCTGCTGAATAGCAACTTTACACTGAGCGATACCGAGGAGTACAACTGCTGCCGAGCTTTGGAATCGCAAACGTTGAAAGCCAGCAAGGAAATTACTTGGATTACACATTTTGCAGACGGCGCTTAGAAGACTTCGTGTCGATCCGGGAATTTATCTTTTGGAGTTTATCCTACAATCTGTGGATTATATTTCACTTCAACATGACTCTGGAAGAAGTCGTTGGATGCAATATCACTGAGAAAAAGTGAGTACTAACCGTATTCCGGCCAATCTTTCTCGTATGTACCGGGCTGTAAATTATTATGTACATAATAACTAGCTCGTGCACAGAATGTAGTATTACATGACAAGCGTTAGCAATTACTGATCGTACATTGGCATTAAAATTCGAACTGTTTTTAATCAAAGTTTTTTCTTTTTAAGAATGGAAAACGTGGGTCAAGCATTGGAGGAATTGCTGGTGGCTGCTCAGCGGCAGAGCTGCCTCACCGTTGGAGTGTACGAATCTGCAAAGCTGATGAATGTGTAAGTATTAATCTTGAATTTTTTTTATCGCGTGCTTATTTTTCAAGCAGTAAGTGTGCATGCTCGTTTTAGTTGCAGTATTAACGTCGCGATGTATTTCTCTTGTTTAGCGATCCGGACAGCGTGGTGTTGTGTGTCCTCGCTACTGATGAGGAGGACGAAGACGACATCGCACTGCAGATCCACTTCACTTTGATCCAAGCCTTTTGCTGCGACAACGACATTAATATCTTGCGCGTCTCCGGCTTGGGGCGGCTGGCAGAGGTCCTCGGAGAGCCAAACGCTGCCGACAGCAACGCCAACGAGCCGAAGGATATGCACTGCATACTAGTCACTGTAAGTCACACCACAGTGACTCATTTTCTATTAACCACGCACTCCGTGATGCGATGCCTTTGCAGGTTGCTGCATATATGCATTTGATTATAAGAGGAGTGCAATGCTTATTCTTTATGATTCGCGTAATATATGTGAATATGGCACACTGAAACGAGATTTCTAACTCCTTTATGTGATGTTCTCCAGAGTCCTCACGTCGACACGCTGAAATGCCAGGCGCTAAAGGAAGTGGGCACCTACTGCCAGGAGAGTCGTCGCAAAAACCAGTGGATACCTTACCTGAGCCTGCAGGAGCGCTGACTGAAGCCGCCGGTGGCGTGTGAAGGTGATACGAGAAAACCGAAGGTCTCATTCTTTAGGAAAGAGAAAGGCGTTCAAAAGGAAGGCATGCCACAGTAACTGCAGCAGTACTCGGACGCCCGGGCATCTCCGGCTACGGAACATGGTGATGGAAGGAGAGAGATCTAAGGGACAAGACGCTCTTCCTCCGCCAAACGGAACAATGGCGAAACCTGGGGGGGGGGGGGGAGTGAGCCGTATCGGAGCTGTTACCTTCAAAGGACGGGGGCTGGCGGAGCGGGCGAGGGCGGCAGTAGCGTGGGAGCCGACGTGCAGTTTCGATTCCTCGCAAGGGGAAAACTGACACTCTGCTTGTTACGTGGTGGCTTTACACAAGCTGCTGGGTCCGAAAGCACCCATTAAAGTGGACTGACGAACAACATGCTATAAAGATGCAGAAGGATGAAATGAACTGTGCTTTGTTGTCAAATTGTTTTACCTAGTATGCAGATTCTCTTGCAATTAATGCTTTAAAAACATGCTTATACTTAGTAGTTGTGCAGCACAACAGATTTGTATTGCCCAAAAAGTGGGTTAAGGATATTTTACAGTGGAAGAATTATTTTATTGTAACGTTTTGTAATTAAAAAAAAAACGAAAATTAATATATAACAAATGAATGTGCAACAAAACACGTGTGTTTTTTTTAAATAAATTATTTACTACAACTATTTTTGTGTTTTTGGTGATTGTGGGTTTTCGGGGGGGAGCAAAGTCCAAAGAATAAAGAGATCACGTGAGCCATTGAAAGTTGTAGAGACAATAAGAAATTGTGGTAGATGTATTTGGAGATGCAGTAGGTGAGAGATTCTCTTCCAGCATGCAAAATTGTAAATCAGGACTAGACTACAGGCCAGATCATACCACTTGCAGTCCTACAGTGCACAGCTCCTGCCTGTGCTGTGATAATATTGTGAGAAATGCATCTCTAAGAGGCATTAGAATTTTATCCAGCATTGCACCAAACTGGTACATGTCACTTTTTGCTGTTCACACATCTGCAAGATGAGTGATTGTATAGAATTTTCTTTCAGGAAATGTTTTCTCCTAGTATCATTAGTAGTTTTTGTAACCTTTGCCTTGGAATGGCTTTAATGGGATGTTTGATGGCCTGTAATCACCCAGCAAAAGTGATTTAAAATCTAAATAAATCACATGTACAACCTAACAGACCGTACAAATGTAGCGAGAGTAGGGCAATTTTAGGATATGGGATTTCAGAGGCAGAAAGAGAAGCCACGTTTCCTGGCATCCTGAAGCCTACGCCACGTCCTGTATGTCACAATGGTGTTGTGACACAGAGCTGAGCAGTAACTGGGAGGAGAGGCTCCAGTGAGCCAGTGACGCAGGGCCAGTGTTTCATTTGGCAGAGAAAGGCACAAACTGCAAACATGCTGGCCTCCCACAGCTGCATGTTCATTGGGACAAAGTTGACCTTCATCTCCATGCACATAAATTTATCGCTCCCCCGAATGGGCTCAGTGCTCGGGCACGTCGCAGCAGATGCAAAATGCTGCTCACCCCTTGCTGGTCGATAATGTGGGTTTAGCATTGGGAATGCCCAGGTGTGCTGCATGGTAACTGGGGCCTCAGTTCTCTGCTGCTGGCTGGTAGTGGCTCTTTACAGCCCATCTCTGACAACAGCTGCTAAAACAACGATTTGGGGTGGGGGGGGGGGGGTGCATGGTGTGGCGGTAGCTGAAGAGACTCTGGCAGAGCCAACCGGGTCGTTGGTAAGTATACAGCAAAAGACCACCTGCCCAGCTGGAACTGGACATGCATCTTACAGCCATTCCCAAAATGTTCACCCCTGAGAAAACACGATAACATCACACATCTTCATTTAAACTGCAGCGTGTAGCTGTCCCCGTTCCCCCATGCGGTTCTGCATGTTACCACTGGTTACTCGCATGCACTGCCCTTCGAGACATGCTGTCTAATGCAGTATTTCCTAATCTGGTCCTCAGGGACACCCAGACAGTGCATGTTTTTGCTCCCTGCCAGCTCCTGGTAAGAGGAGTGGCAGCTATGACACTAGGGATCTGTGCCAGCAATTGGAAAGTCACTGGTGTGAATGCCAGGAGTGATCATACTCTGCTGGGCCATTAACCTGCAATTGCTTCGTCCAGGGTATGACGTTAATCTACATCCAGGCCTACATCCTGCAACTTACAGGGAAATTTGAGGATTGGCACCCCAGCCACCGGAGAAAAAAACTCACACTGGTCCATTCAGGCTAGTTAGGTGCTGAAGTATCATGGTGGTTTGTTGTGGTGGATGCGGCAACATGCTGTAATCAGTGCACACCCCCTTACCTCAGCTCCTGGTAACAAAAAATGTGGACTGTCTGGGGGTTCCCGAGTTGGGAAACACTGGTCTACTGTGTCAGCTTATCGACAACAATATAGCTGCGCTTACTGGGCCAAGATCTTGACAAAAGCACTTACTACTGCAGTGTTTCCCAATCCGGCCCTCAGGGACCCCCAGACAGTCCATGTCTTTCGCTACCATGAGCTTGGAGGGAGCAAAAACATGGATTGTCTGTGGATCCCCCAGGACCAGGTTGGGAAAACACTGCACTACAGTATAAATGCACACTCTTAAAATACCCAATGAAATGTGTCGTATGCATTGTCCAACTGGCTTTGTAAAAATACATGTTCCTTAAGTCCTGAGGGCCCTGAATTTACTCCTTTTCTCTCTGTTTAAGGTTTTAAAGGTATTGTTTAAGGTATTGCTGTTGCAAGTGCAAGTGCATGATAAAAGAGATAGGGGGCTAAATCGGTCATTAAAAATGATAAAATACAAACGAACAGACTGTAATAAAAAAAGAATCACGTTTCAAAACAAAAGGACAAAGTTCCCAATGAAAATGAAACATTTTGATTTATAAATAAGTTCCTCTTACATCCCTCAGCACCAAACAGCAAGCTGATCTCTTTTTCTGCTTCATCTTAATATCTCATATTTCCACGTTGCCAAAGTTTTCAGCTAAAAAAGGTCATTGGTTCCATATTAAAGTTTCCTGGCCCAACAAACAGCAAAGGGTTGAGCAAAGGGCTTGAAACTGTACTTAGACAACCAGATAAACAGGCCTCTGAGTGTAACAAGGCTAAAGTCTGAGCCCCCACCTAACCCTCCACCCCCAGCTTTTGTCTGTTTTCTAGTCCCAGACCAAGACTGAGAGGAGGCTGCCCTTTTGACCTTTCCGCTATGAGGTTACTTGGGCAGCAGTGAGACCCTGCGGTCTCACCACAAGGCAGTGGCATGGTCACTGTCACTTGCCCTCCAAGGGCTGTGTATCTCAAAGCGCCAAGTCTCGATGCCTGTGACCTGAAGGTTGCTGCTTTGAATCCTGCGCCCAGCAGAGTAGCAACATCCTTGTCGGGCCCCTGAGCAAGGCTTAAACCCTCCACGGATGCTGGCTAAATGGTGGACACAGTGCTATCAATGCTATAAACACATATGTCTCAAAGGAGAGAAGATGGTATATGTGAAAATTAAAGGCTTCCCATGTACTTCTTAAATAGTCAAATAAAGAGCTTAATTTCACAGGACAGTGCAGGTAATAAGAGCATATTGTATGCAGGAGCAAAAGGCTTACATCTTATGACTGACTACATGTATATTACACTCAACTTTGCTATGGATGTATTTATTCTGTTCCTTAACTAATTCCTTGCCAAGGTATCTCATTATATATTATATATCCAGCTTCTATCATTTGCAAGCAAGCAAACGATAAAACACAGGGAAGACTTTTCTAATCTCGGTGTATCAAAATTACTCTAAAATTTGCATTATTTTAAAAGTAGAGGGAACGCATTACAAAACTGCACATTGCGTTGCATTTCATCAGGGCAATACTGCAAGCCTTTTGTAACACCCATATTTGAGTATTTTCGGACGGTGGAGAGCAAAATAAAGCCCGAATGGGAAGCACGCATGCTCGCATACACGTAGACTGTAGCGGAGCAAAGTCTACATCAGGCACCAAAAAAAGTCATATCGCCATGGAAACAATGAAGGGTTCACGGCGCGTTTATTTGTCATTACTTCTTCTAGCCAATCGCGTTTCCCTTCTGACGTGCCTAGAGACGATCAGGGGAACCTCCGGAAACGTCATTAACCAAATATGGTCAACATTTGCTCTCCGGTCATACGCCGTCTAAAATTAATATTAAAAGAGGTTTCCTGTTAAAACGTGTGTTCGATTATACACATTCCAAAAATAGCAACACGTAGGATACGTATCTAGTCAATCTCTATAATCATTTAACTCTGCCATCCAGGTCGGAAAACCATATTAGGTTTCATAATGTCTATTATGAAAAAAATCCAAAATCACATAATCCCAGGCGTAATAACTATAACTATACGCTTTGCAAATCACCGTTGTTACGCCTACTGCAACAATGTCTCAGGAATGCAAAGAATGTTGACAGAAGCTGGTTTATTAACCGTGTTTAGTCTTTCGATTTGGAGTCAAATATGTAAGTCACGGCGAAACGAGAAATCATACACATGCACGTAACGGCACAACCCGAAATTCCACGGAATCAATATTCAAGCAAAATGTAAGTCGGCGACGGGAAGACGCTCCCTGCAACGGAAGCCGCGTCAAAACGCGTTCGCTTATCTCGAGAGATGTAAGAAATCAACATCTGCAAAGACACAATCAACCGGAAAATGGGACACCGATCATAACAGGAAAATGTGCCTCCATAATAAGGGCCAAACCAAAGGAAGTCAAAAGCTCACATTCAACATATCATTGCTTTTATGACAGGACAATACGAAGTTCTACCCATGAATACTTGTATTATATATTTACATTTAACATTGGTATTTATTAATGACAGGAGAAATTAGGTTTCAGAAATTCGAGTGTGAGGCTATCGTGCATAGATACTGACGGCTGTCACCATCTTCCTGTTGGATGATATAATTGGATTTAGTTGTCTGACAGCAGACAGCCGCTGTGTACAAACGTTTAACATGTCACTTCCACTTACAGTCAGCAAGACAAAACCTATTAAGAAGTATTCAAGATCAATTACTAACAGTTGAAAACCAGTAAACGTGCAAAACAGATAGTTTAGTCTAGTGTTCGGTAATTAGGGGATTTCTGAATTCTGGGGAAATTTTTTGGGAAATGAGGAGAGGAAGTCAACATGTTGGAAAACGTTTGCATGAAAAACAATTCAAAAGCTTTTCTTTTGATACATGCACATTGCACGTTTGCTAACAGTACATGCATTTATCTATTTAGCCTTACTAACTGCTTTTCAGTTGTTGTGTCCATTTCTGCTGAATCAAGCCTCCTGGCCGACGACCCGCTACACCTCCAACAAATTGCACGGCTTGGCTTCGCCAGAAAAGCAAAGCATGTTTGCATTTTGGAGACCAAAGTAAAAAAATAAAATGAGAGGAGTCCAGGTGAAGTTTATGGCCTGTTACCGTCTCGCTTTAATTTAAACCAAATTAAACGGAGACCGAACGCAACGGTCTGTGATCACAAAATAATGCCTCGTTTGGAGATTTTAATCGGGGGCGATCGATCGGTAGTGCGCACACACGGATTACCACACGAATTACCGGTTCCCAGCGGATGCAAGGGCACAGTCTGTTCTGGGGTCTGCAGTCCAGACTGCAATCCAGCTTTGCGAAACTGGGTTACGACAGGAGCCTCCCGAGCGCAGGAAACAATGAGGCTTACATCTGGTTAAATCAGCTGCAGACACATGCCGGCGCATTCACGTGAAATGGCACGTTATCCTTGGGCAAAGAGGAGGCACACATCTGTCACCGTCGCTAACGGCTGACCATGACTTGGGAACAGGAGCTGTGCTTTTGATGCCGCAATGATCACTGCTCTTGGGCAATTGTTTTGGTAGCAAACTGTCACAGATGTTTGAGATGTCTGAGCTTACCTATAAATTGCATAAAATAATATAGTGACCGTATTGAAATAATGCATAGTGTCTGATTTTCTGATTTGAGTTTAAATCTAAGTCATACGAAAATATTGTTTACATGTGAGGAGCAGTTCAGGTGATTATTTTGGTACGGAAAGGACAATATGCTGACCACAGTTGAATCAGGGGATGTTTGCTGTTAGGGGTCATGTAATCCTTGCTCTCTTCATACCGCGGCCTGTCTCCTCCCATGCAAAAGTCACTTTTCAAAGGCGCTGTGTGACTACATTGTGGGTGGAGAGCAAATAAAGGAAACAAGTCTACTGTTCCTGAAAGAGAATAGAAAGCGAGAGGAGAAAATGAGGGTGGGGATGATTCGTTTAAAAAAAAAAAAAAAAAACAGAACAATCAGGGATTGGAAAGGAAACAGGTGCATTAAAAAGGGAGTGAAAGGTCTGCTGGCAGAAGCCCATTGTAAAGGGAAGCTGCTCGACGATGCTGGGTTGTGTATTTTAATAGCCTCTCCAAAAACTGTGGAAAAATATATGTGTTGCCCCAAGGCCTGGAGCCAGGGCACAATAGCCACGTTCACGGGCATCCCTGCCTGTCGCTGCGGTGCATTTCACAGAGCCCCCGCAGCCGGGATCCGCGCATGACAGAGAAGACTGACGTCAAGCCGGACTGCGGAGGGGGGAAAACAAGAACAGAAGGCCTTTATTTTCGACAGTGCCAATTGCTAAGGCGCATTCAGGGCTGCTGACAGAACAGCGTTTGGAGACTGTGCTATTAATAGCACACCAAGAGGGCTAATTTTAGAACCATTGGGCTATATTTAAGTCATAAGCAGCGGCCCTATTATAGAATGGTTTAAAGAAGACCGGGAGGGGCTATTTCATTTAAAACGGACTAAACTGCAAAATGTGCTCTTTCAGTTCTACCCCCTCCCCCCTAGCCAAAATAACTGGGCTGGCCTCTCCACCCTGAGAAGCAGGATTGTACACAAGGCATTTAAGTGTGTTTAAGGGAGCGACAGGGAGACAGAGATTCGGCAGCAGGCTAATTCGGGTGGGGCTGGCTGGCAGAGCACAAAGCTAAAATTACAGCTTCTCATCGCCCCCCCACCCAACCATCTCAACCCAGTGCATTCAGAGCGAACTCTGCAGCAAAGATGTGCAAGGAAGTTTCGTATCTTGAAGCATCACAAACGATGCAAAAGCCCCCCCACAGGTGTCCATTCAAATCAAGCCTGGTCTGATTATACTGCGGTTCAAAATTCCCCACTGAGGAGCTTCTATAACGGGACGTGTCGCACAAAATAAGGTCATTTTCTGATGGCAGTTAGCCTTAAGACGCCCACTGCAGTGCCACCAGATGCCCTTCAGATTCTGCCTTTCTGCTTAGATCCTAATTGGATTCTTGCTGGACTCTCATCTTGTGCAGGCAAAAAGCCAAATGTGAATAAAATATGTAACAGCCGAAGCTGCACCCACTTCACTGAATTTATTAACTAGATAGTTTCTTTCACCTCCTCTTTCATCTGTTAGTCACATGCTAACGAAACTGTTCTGTTGAGAACCTACAGCACTGAACAAATACCCTTTAGGGAGGTGAGAGTCCCTGAACACCCCCCCGCTCCCCGGCCAACACAATGAACCATAGGCACTCCCCATAACCCTGTTTAGCAAATTGTTTCACTCTGCAAAAGTAATGGCAACCCAACCTCCCCCCCGCCCGCCGGCTCAGCTAGACTGAGTCATATGTACCATGGGGGTCTTGAGGTTCCAGAGCCAAATTTTGATCCCAGTCCAGCCCTGGACGTGCCAACAAGTGAAAAGATAAAAGTGACAAAAAGCAAAATGCATGATCTCTGCAACATCTACGTGTTGCTGGATATAAGACGTCAACCTTGGTGCCTCACATACCAGATAATGAATCTGTATGAGTTTCATTTTTGATGATGATTCTTTGTAACATGTGTCTTACAGCAGATGTGTGCTGTGAAACACTTTAACACAGTCCAGTGAACAGCACTTGACTGTTGGCTGCTGATATAAGTTGCTCCCCCAGAAACTAACATGACTCAGATTTTGCTCCTTGCCATCAGATTAAAAACAGAAGCAGCAGAATTACTGGGGGGAGGCTCCCATCTCAAGCTGACCTGAATGATTTATTTAGTCATTTCTGTTACAAATTTAGCTAATTCTTGCACCACAATTTTGTTGGTTTCTACAGGGGACTGAATATATATGTAAGGTTGTTTGACGACTCGGTGCACAGCACACCAACAGGGTTGGGAGTTTGACAACCCTGCTTAGTGGTTTAGGATGCTGTGACTGGGATCGGAGGGGTTGGTTCAAATCCCAGTCCCAGTGGAGTGATTAGGCCCTTGAGGAAGGCCAGAGCTGGATTGGGATTTGCCCAGTTAGGTCTACCACACATAGATACGTTGGATCCATTTTGCCAGATGTCCAGCCCTGAGGAAGGTTCTTATTCCTTAGTTGCTCCAGGGATTAGCTAACCTTGATTTTTCAAAAATGTACTTTGCTTTGGGTAGAAGTTACCACTAAATAAATGCGAATGGGGAAACCTCAATTTTGTCTCACAATACAAAAATATAGCCAGTCTAAGTTGCATCTCTGTAGTGGGCAATGAACTGGCTTCTTGCCCTGTGCTGCCTGGCCCCCACAACCTAAGAGTAGATAAGCATAAAAGGTGGATGGTTATATACTCCAAGGTAGCAGCTGAGGATAAAATAAAGTTGCATAGAGATGGAAGTCAGGTACACAAGACGGATTATTTCCATAGATTGAGACACAAAAGCTCAGGGCCCCAGTATCTGAATTGCAGGGTAAACTAAAATGAAACATCTCTCACATCACTCGAGACAGCGGACACCATCATGTATTTGTGTGCTTTTACTTCACGGTACTCAGGAAAAATGACGAACATCCTGAAAAACAATGGTGACCAGGTCATGGGAATCCCAGGTTTTTAACTGCCAAACCTGCCCGCGGAGGGTCTCGCTCACGAAGTCTCCCTGATGCAGTGGAACGCTCAGTTTGCATACGGAAGCACTGCGCGATAACGTGAAAAAAAAACCCCATGATGTGTCTGATTGAGCCCACGATACTTCCTGTTGTGAATTTTTTTTTCTGTTCCAGTGGTAATGCTTGTACACAAAGCGCATTTCAGAAACCCCCCAACACATAGCCTGATTTAGATATGATATATATCCTTTTCTTAAAAAAAGTCATATAAAAAGGAAATTAGCTCTTAGCAGTGTCATCCGTCATATAGTTGTTTTTTTCCAGAAGATCACAAAGAGCCGACACTCTTAATACAGCTCCTCCTTTTGTAAAAATATGGCTAAAAATAATTCCTCAGTCCTGTGAGAATTCTGCATATTCTAGCCTTGTCTGCAGGCTAGTTACATGAGGCATAGAAGATGTACATTTGCTGTCAGGTATAAATGTTTCCTTATTCCACCTTTCCTTACTTTGATCTGTAAAGCTGCTCATAGCATGCCCCGCAAAAACAGCCAAAGAATTGTCAACTCTGTAGGTTCTATCATCTCATCATTGGCTCATATGGGTTTACAACATCAATGATCAGGCAAGTGTCCTTACAGGGGTGGCTGTAGATCGCAGAGCAGATGCAAACCTCAGCCGCGGTGACTCAATGAAAGCGATTGTTTGAATAATAAGTGACTGTTGCTCTCTGGTCTGAATCAACGGCTAATTGGAAGGTTCGGGTAAATCTGGTGGGGAGTTCAAAAGGCTCAAAGGCCGGGGGGCAGCCATTGGCGGGGATCTTGGTGAAAATTAGAGCTTCTTCTGCTATAAAAATGGAAAACTGAAAGAAAGCCCAGATGCTGCCAGTTTCAAAGATGTGTTGCCACAAGCCCGGCCGCAGTGGGGCAGGGGAGGGCGACGGGGCTGATTGAGGGAACAACTGGAGCTTTGAGGGGGAGTGTGGCTAGAGTTTAAAAAAAAACCAGAAAAGAGCATTTGGAGATGCACATCTATGTCGGTCACATCATAGGACCATGCAGGGGAGGGGGGGCGCCTCGGCTACTGGAAACGTTTGAGTGTTTATGCTCTGGAGGCTGGCTGATTGAAGCTGAGGATTGCATTACTGCACCCTCATACACCTCCACGCCGTCCCAGCAAGGCCAGGGATTTGTGATCCCAGCACGTGTGACTCATTACAATCAGAAAGGGGGACACAGCGGGGTGGGAAGCAGGGTAGGCGGTGGGAGACAATAAAAAGATGCAA
>JAODJX010000035.1:21075476-21089563 GCA_026776945.1 Isichthys henryi | reverse complement strand
CCCCCCCCCCCCCCCCCCCCCCCCCCACCCCCGCGCGGACCAGGCCAGGTTACTACCCGATGTCCCAAAGTGCAGGAAACAGACACACCGGGAACATTTCATTCTGGGATTGGCCTATTGTGAATAGATGCCTGTCTATTTTGCACTTGTTCCACACCTGGAATGAAGGTAAACTCAGGTCATAAATCCCACACATACATCCCTGTCGAGCGAAATCTGAGCGGACCTGATTGAGGCGGGACTGTCTGAGCCTCACGTGCGAAGGTGCAATTGTAAACGCGCATGACGTAGGCGTGAGGCTGTTGCCAGAGCAGCATCGATCCAGTTTCCAAGTATCGACAGAGGCTGTTTTGTTTGGGATATTTATGACAATAAACAACAGCAGAGAGCAAAGTGGGGGGGCGGGGGGTTTAGCAGGGGACTGAAGGAGAAGCTTGGGAGTAGAGATCTGCTGCTTGTGTCGTTTTTCCCCGCAGGCGATGGAAGGCTGGCAGTGGAGCGGCTGGCTGTCGGACGTCTTACTGCAGCACAAATGTATGAAAATTTAATTGAAGCAGATGATGGAACTCTCTTGTTGCCTCTGGCATCAGGTGACAATGGCCACAGGAAACTAATACTTGACTTATTTAGGATATTACACCATCGCACACGTGTGCTTGCCCTTCCGGACGGCAGCCGTGGCATTATCTAACACGCGGGTTACGTTTAGCATGGAATAAGCATTTGTAGGGAAACAAAGCAAACCAGCATGTGGAGTGTGCATCGTGTAAACGGCAACGGTGAAATGTTAACTGCCGATTTGGGCAAACATGTGACGCGTTTGAAGGCTCCCCACACAAAACAGTGAAGAAAGCAATGGGGGGGGAAAAAAGACATTTAAACAACAGGCCACAGGCGATTCAGAAAATAAGGGATGGCATTCAGAGGCTGCGTGTATTATCGACGCGCTTTGTGTTTGTGCAAAGGAAGGGAACGACAAGCTACCTTTAACTACTGGATGAACCAGGAAAGAAATATTAAAAATAAATAGCTGATTAGGGAGAGCTGATTATAAGCCACGGAGACCTTGGGCTTATCAAAACTAAGGCCCGTCACCTGAAGTTCAGCTCAGGTTACCTGCAGAATTTGTAACTGGGTGGTAGTTAGACCCACTTCACTCGTCCAGGGCAAATTCACGTGTCTCATTTAAGGAGCATCGTTTTATCATATCAAAAGGAATAATAAGCAAAGGAAACACCAGCAGCTAAAGCCTTCATGTTCATGACAATGAGGAGGCTGTCGCCTCCTCCTGGCTGTGAGTCCCACCCCCATTCTGCACATTTGTGGTTGTGCTCCACGGTTTCCTACTGCAGTCCAAAGATATGTAGCTAGGCTAAATGTCTAATTGCCCACAGTAAGCATGTATTTATGTTCCCTGCAATGCACTGCTACCCAAACAAGATTGTCCCCCCCCTTGTGCCTGTTACCCTGCACTGTGTAAGTGTTTATAATGGGGATGATAAGATTCACTGATTTAGTGGTGTACCGCAATGACACCAGTAATTTTTGACCAGTAATATTACATTCAGACTGATTCCCCCTCTCTAAATGTTCTGTATCTGTACCATATTCAATTGTATAGCATAATATTCTTTTGCATCACGTTGTATTGCATGGATTCACATCGCAATATGGGTAAATCAAACTGCATCGCATTAGTAGTAGCTTGATCTGTATATTTAATGCATTGGATCATTGGCAGTGCATTGAGCTGTATATCGCACCGCGATGGAGACGCACATTCCTGGTTTCTAAGATGGATGCATTAACACGTTGAAGGATTACTCATTGACAGAGGAGTGCGCATTTGTGCTTGTGTGGAGCACAGCATTGCAACACAAATCGTTGAGAAGTCGCATTCTCGAATTTCATTTTACATTGTCAATTCATTGTCAAATAGCTGACTTAATGAATGCCTCCCTCCCTGACTGCCTGATCTGAGACCTGCCAATGAAAGTCCCTGATGGCCAACTAATCCCTTTCAGCTCTGGCCTGTTATTTTTAGCAGCCTCTCTTGGCTTTCGCAGTAAGACAGACTGAAGTAGAGCAGCGACCCCGCTGACTCTATGACACCCGTCTGGAAGCTTCTGAGCCCCGCAGGAGATGGTTCTGACTAATTATGACCACAGAGCTGTTTCTGCCAGTGACCGCCTCTCGCCGGATTGCTGCTCCTGTTCTGCCACGTTTGTCTGAGACTCGAGTCGGCATTATTTTCAGCTGATCTGAAATGCAGGACAGAGCATCTATTTAGCTCTTTATTTGTAGTTGGAACCATGTTAGAAACTGGAATAGAGCCATATACCACTTTTCCTGGTATCCATCCATCCATATTCCATAAACACTGATCCAGTGCAGGATGGCAGTGAACCGGGAGCGTATCCAGAAAAGCATTCTGCAAGATGCTGGTCCATTGCATACGTACACATAAACAGCAATTTACAGACACCGATCAACTTAATTGTGTGTTTTGACTGTGGCAGAAAATCCACGTGACACAGGGAGAACATGCTAACTTCACACGTGCGGAGTGGAAACGGGATTCGAACCAGCAACCCAGGAGGTGTGAGTGTACAGTGGTACCCACTGACTCACCAATCTGCTTTTTCTGGTACATATGAGGAACTTACGTATTTATAACATTTTATATGTCCATATTCATCACACACATAAGCTAACAAATTAGCATGCAAACAAATAAATTCAGTTCTACTAAACATGTCACTGTACACAAGTGTTTAAAAATATACGTAATACTTTAATGAACCTGTAAATGTCTTTAAACTAAATACACACTCTAAGGGTCTTAAAGACACTTAGAGGCTATATTCTTATAAATACATATTTGCTCTTATCTTAGCAACACAAAATAAGAATCCCTTTGAGGCCCTTAATGTGGGCAGGAGTGTGACATGGGTGGGCGGACCAAGCCATAAAAATATTTTACACTCTGCACATGCTAGATACTTCTCTGTATAGGGTTGCTTTGGAAAAAGTGGGATCCAGAAAAAGAGAAAATAAATAAAAACACTCACATGACTTCTTTAAACAGGCTCGGATTAAATTTGGCGTGAAAAAAACCTGAGTGTGCAGATAGATACAAGCCAAAGGGTACAGCTGCATGCTAATAGGAAGAACAGCTATGCAAGAGATAAACCGAAAGGAGAACCCGAGAGTTTGTAAATCTCGAAAGTAAGCGAATGCTTAGGTTGCCAGATGGAAAGCTCAGTTCTGGTTTTAATACCGCTGAGCTCTTCCCTGTGTCACAAAGGCCTGGGCCGCCCATATATGGCCTTCCTCTTTTGTCACTCTGGGAGAGGCTGGCACAGCTCAGGGGCAGAACCACATGACACGGGGAATCTGCAAAAAAAAAAAAACCCTGACCTTTATGGGGGGGTTGGGGGGAATTACTCTATCATTCCAATTTCAGGAAATTCAGGATACTATGGAGGAAACCAGAGCGGGAAAGGCTGAAGGAATGTTCCATCTTTCGGGGAAAGGCATACAAAGTGGGCCAAATTGCTTGCTGGGCTGCAGGTTTGCTTGGGACACAAAACAAGGCTTGAGTCTGGGGTTACATGTCCACTGAAACTTAATTGCATTAATTTGCACTGTCAAGTTAATGATGTGTAGAGCCTGTTGGTGCAACTGTCAGGAAGGGCACTATACATAAACATATAAACTCAATTCAGCTGAATTCAACTCCCTCTGGCAAAACACCCACCTGGTGCTTACAAGGAGTTACCAGAAACAGGCATCAACATATATGTACTGAAATACTACGTACGTGTGCGAATCAAAGAAAACAGGAGTGTTCTGCAACATGCCTTCATAAAGATAAATCTGTACACTGCATGACCTCTGGAAAGCAAATGCGATCCAGCATCTCTCAAAACTAAGTAGAGCATTCACATATATGTGAACATCCATCCATCATTTTAAAGTAAGCAAGGTATTCCTATCACATAGTTGTCATATTGTTATGCAGACTTTTAAATGGCATCCTTGCATTTTTAAAATTTCCTTCATTATTTTTCAGGGCATTTACAGGCATTCCTTGACCAAGTATCGATTTGAGGGGGGTGGGGGATGGGACACATTTTATGCATTTTTGTGGCATCTTTTGGAAAATATTTAGAATTCACTGGAAGTACTGAAAGTTTCCAGGGAGTGGATTCCCCTCATTCCTTTCGGATGGTCTTCGCCCTGTCCACATTCCGTGCGCTTCCTTGCTCAGCCTCCACTTGTTGTTTTCTGTAGTGTGCCCAGTTTCCAGTAATTACTCCCTCCACGCTACTGCCGCCCCCCAAAAAATACTTTCCTGCTCTTTCCTTAAGCAGGAAACACATGTGCACACCCTTTGGGAAGCACTTTGTTCTTGGTACTAAAGTGCGAGCGTCATGCTCTACAGGAAATTGTCAGCATTTTAACCATTTTTGGGTGAGATGTTATAACGGGTGGGGTGGGGGGGCAGGGAGAATGGGACTGACCAAACCAAACCTGCATTGGCTCATCCAATCCAGGCTATTGTTCTCCCAGCGCCATGCGATTTGAGCAAAACAAGAAAACATCTGAACAAAACAACCTGGACCTGTACTATCAGGAAGAGCTCAAACGATGTAAGGGAGAAGAGAATGAGGTGGTAGTTAATGAATTACCCAGGCATGGCTGTCGATCTGGTTGCAGGAAGAAGCATCCTGCCTCACGTGCTGGGAGAGGCGTTACCCACATTACCTGGGATTTTTCCCCAGGTGAGAGCAGTCAACACTTGGAGATGTGAAGGAAAGCGATCTCCATAGCAACACCACTCCACTGGACCTTGTCCTCCGCCGAGCCGAAAGCGTATTACAGGCCATGGCTGCCCACCTGTTTGGTAAGAGAAACCTGGAGGCAGCCACCTTGTCCCATAAGAGTGCCTGAAGGGGAAGGCCAGGTGGTCCCTTAGCATTAAGGTCGGGTCCATCAATGTTGAGGGTTAGGCTGCAGCAGCACACACCATCATGCCTGATTAACTCACATGTGGGCCTTGTGAACCCTCCCTGTGCCCGAACCTTAGCAGTTCGGAATGAACCATACCTGCTATTCAGTGTTTACGATTGATAAAAATTCTCTTTAAAAAGGCTCTGGTGCAGCTATGTATCGCAGTAAAAACCAACATGCGCACAAGAACAAGCAACACAGTACATGACGGTTTTGTTTCAGTTTTATTAATCTTTATGTACGTTTTGATGTCATCGTCTTCTGAATTGTTTAACATCGATATCCACAAAATATTAAACAGTGTGCAAGAAAACATGGGTTATGGCACATCAGAGAAGAAACATTACAAAAAAATATATAATATACTTAGGATTTCTTCATTTTTTTTGTTATTATAATTCAAGACAAAAAAGATCAAATACATACACATACAATTAAAGTAATGAAACTAATGTGAAAGAAACATCCTCAGCTAATAGAAAAATGATGACTGAGGTTAGGGCTGGATTTCGTGGGTCGGCTCCCATCTCCGGGCCGGGGAACCCCATCCTTGCAGTGTTACAGTCTTGTGAAAATTCTCTCTAGGTCTTAAAACAGTCAGTAGTACCTGGAACCTGTGTCCATCTACAATACTCGAGCTCAAGAACCAATCAAATTCAGCAATTAAGGCGTGGAGTGGAATTAAAATGAGGAGCATCTCCGGCACCCTGGATGTAGGGTTCCCCACCGACACATGCCCACGTTATCTGTGGTATTACCATCATGCCAGATCTTAGCGATCAAATACCACAGAAAGGCTTTTCGAATAATATTTATCCTCTGACCCTAACCTGCCTAAATAAGCAAAACATAACAGTTTGACTATTTAAAATCAGAATAGAGATTATCTGGTGTAATTCTTATAACAAAAAAAAAAGTAGAAGAATTTTACACGTCAAGCGACAGTGGTTCCGAAGCCTAGTTTTGGCAGAGCCCTGGCTCTCATTGTGAGGCGTTATAGTCACTCACGGCAAGACGCGGCTCAGCGCTGCTGGAAAGCTGTCCTGTGGATGCTGTGTCCAGAACCAGGGTCGAGAACCACTGTTTTAGCGCAAGGGAAACATGAGGGTCAAGAGACGAACTTCTACTCTACATGGCGTGAAGCACAGGAGGTTCAGACGCACCGAAAGGCATACAGTCGTTTTAAAAGCTAGGGTAATGCGCGCACTCACACACAAACGAACGCAAATACGGCCTGTCTAGATAACTAGTAAGGACTAACTATCCAGACGATTCACACTCTCAGAAATAATTCACTAAGCTTTTCATATATCCTCCCTGTGACATTAGGTGCTGCGTGTACCGGGGATGGCTGACCTAAAGGCCGCTCAGTGTGCTCTCCCATGCCACTTTGGCCCCGTTCCCGCCGAAACAGTGCACCACTGACGGACAGCAAAAGGTGGATAACACTGTTGTCACGCACCTACTGAGCTCATTCCACCATATTAATTTCACTGAATCAGAGTCAAAAGAAAAACAAAAACCGATGACCCCCAATCAAAGCGTTTTAATGAAAATCAAATTAGCATGTAGAGAAAGACAGCATGTAATGATATGCTTCGTCTTTCGGTCTTTTATTAACAGGGTCACATTATGGATGCAGCAGTGGGCTGGACTTTGGGGAGCCCGACCTTACACTGCTGTATGGTTTTGACATGTACAGTCGCACTCAACAAGACCCATCACTGGCCTGACTTGGGGATCTGTCCTGTAGACTGCATGAAGTTGGCTGAATGTTGAGGGCCGCAGTATGGGTGTCCCTCTTTGGCTCCCCATATAGGTAAGACAATCTCTCTGCCTGCAAAGACTGACACCCAGTCCAGTTTTGCCCTACAAGTTCTGGCCTGAGTCTCCCGCACACCCTAGACCAATTCACTATCCAAATGCAGCAACTCTCATGCTAATGATTGCCAAAAATGTCAGCATGAAGCAGCATTAATTGGTATTAAGCATCTGATGTTGTAATGGCTGGTCTAGGTCCTTTTTTAGAAACACAAAGATGTTACGTGAAAAGCACCCCCCCCCAGCAGCCAGAAAGGATCAGCAGAAAGCTAGACCCTTGTTCCTGAACTTTACAGACTGCCATGTGACTTACCACTCCGCTTAATCACTGTGGAACAGGACCCAGCTAAATACTGCAGCACTCGTGCCAGCACCCTGGGGGGGCCCGAAACACAATGCAACTTTTGTCCCAGTTTAATAATGCCCTGCCCCCCCACCCCCCGCCACAGACCATTATCTGTACTCCCTTGTGCTAAATGTGCATGAAGAGGGACTCATTGGTATCTATTTTGGGTAGGGGCTGAATGGAGACTGGTGCGTTACGCAGCGGTAACTGACCTGCGTATCTTTGCCTGCCCCGTTCATCACTGCACCCACTGACTTGAGCACAAACACATTCTCTCACGCACACACATTGCATGCGTACAGGCTGTTCCACAGGGATTCCACTGTGTGGGCCATGCATCTAGCAGCCCCCATGTGACAGAAATGACTAAACCAATCACATGCCTATTACATAAGCCTGAACATCCTGCCATTTTACTCAAGGCTTAAGAAGAAGCATCTCTGTGTTTTCCTTGAATCCGGCTGCCATTGTGTCTATAGATGGATTCTGGATCTTACTTACCGGAATAGTCTACAGTCTATTAATACTTAAGGGTCACTGAGCCAACCACAGTTCAGCATGGGGGCTGCCTTCATAATCACTGAACACTGAGCCACCTTGGTCATTCCTGAACACCATTCTGCATCAGTAAACACACAAAGCTGCTTGGAACGTCACGAAATGTGACGAGCACCTTGGGCGCCGTTTCACACTCACAGGATGGTCAGCTTGAGGTAACTTGAGGCGGGACAACCCTGAGCCCGGCTCCCGAGGGCGGAGCTACACACCGCAGACCATCGTGTGGGAGAGAGAAGTGAGCAAGCCAACACTGAAGGTTATGCTCTTAAACCAAAAGAAACAGATTTTGAAGGTATGGGAGGATAATAAAAACCTCTACAATCAAATTTATAGGCTGGCTAGAACTGAGCATGGCTTTTCCTTTGGGGGTGTAAAAGGCTGGTCGTCCACCAGAAAACTGAGACTCTCTCCTGCTCTCTAAGGGATGGGGCGATTCCCCCCCAGCCCACCCTGATCTGCTTGCAATCTGGACGGGTTCCCCTGTTAGCGGGTGATGGCACTGTGTGAAACCTGCCGTTTAGTCACTGTGTAACCTGACCGGTGCTGCGCGGACCCAACTTTGGCACAACTTAAAAGACCAAGCAGGATTTTGAGGGGGGATCTCCTCACCCGCTGTGGCGGCTTTCATGCTTTTCTCAAACCCCTCTCATTTAAATGCTCTGTCTCTATTTCCTCTTTCCTACAGGTGGTTGCTTTAGTTTTTTTTTTTTTTTTTTTTTAATAATTCACACACCTCTTCTAATACTTTGTTGACTATATATGGCAACAGGTGAGAAAACTGTCAGCATAAAGAAACACCAAATATTTCTACAAAACTCAAACAGGCCTCAGGCGACCAGCCCACAGAAACTGCCAGCATGAGGGGTTTCCCTCACGATGCTCTTTTCGATGAGCTGAAACACCTGCCGTGAGGCGACTGCCTTACAGGAGCCGCTAATGGAGCGTGCAGCGGGCCGCTCCCCGACACGGCAATCCCGGCAGTGCTGGGGGAGCAGCTGTAACCGGATGCCTGCAGGCTTTCAGTCTGTGGGCCCCCGCTGGCCACATGGTACGACCCACGTTTGGCAAAGTTGTCCGAGGACAGTGTGACGAGAACACACAGAAATAAAGGTCACACCCCGGGTAAGCCCCTCGCATTGGACACCCGCCACTGTATGGAGCGTTACTGGCACTGCTCGTGACTCGGGGGAAGGCGTGGCCACGAGACGCACGCCACATGACGGGGTCCCCGGGGAAAGGCAAAGGCAAAGACACGACCTTTCAGGGACAATTTCATGTTCTGAACCACACCTCAACCTTCTAGTCTCAGAATAAACAAGGGCAAGTGGGACACCTACGCTTACCCTGCTGTGTCCCACAGATTGTGTGAGCAACGTGTCGCTCTACACAGAAAACTGTCCAAACCTGGCTAATGAGAGATTAAATTTGACCTTCTCCATCCAAATTATAATTACCCCACAATTAAAAAAAACTAAAAAAGATTATGTCCTACTGCTCTCCACACTAGGCATCTGCTTACTGATGTGTATATATGGATATATACATAGGTACAGCTATATATATATGCATATATGCACAGAGCCGCCTCAGGCTGATGTGGGGGGGTTTATGATAAACAGGAGCTCTCTCTCCGTCTCCTTTTAAAGGACTGGGTTCCTTGGAAAAACTGGGTGCCTGTAGCTCTCAGACCAAGGGTAACGCTGGACAGGCTGCACCCAGTACCTGGTCTCAGAGGAAGCTGAAGGGGGGGAAGGGAAGGGGGAGTAGGGGGGGAGCTGACCTGGGGGGTGAGGCAGTGGGTGTGGGGCGAGCAGTTTGGCCATGAAGCTATAGAATGATGCAGGGCTTTTTGTCTTTAAAAGGGTTTTCAGAGGCAGGGACTCCCACCAGCAGAGGGTCTCCGCGGGCGTGCTGCTCACAGTAGTTCATCAGCTCGGCTGCTGCCTTCGACACCTGGGGGGGGGGAGTCCAGAAGGAAGAGAAACGGGACAGCAAAAGCGCACTCAGATGCAGTGGTGAGGAACGACAAGCCAAGAAAGAGGTTTCCCTGTTTGAAAGCCTCTCCAAAATGCCTCTTGGGAAGACGGAAGGGAGGCAGCGTACCTTGATGCGCTCGATCCCGGCCTCGATCCGCAGCTGCTCCACCAGCTTCCGGGCCTGTGCTATGTTGTTAGTTGTAGACATTCTTTGCCATCAGGTTCGCAAACCGAGAGGATGAGGAAAAGCTGTAAAGAGATGGAAAATTGTGAGAAACTGAAGGATATGAAAAATTACATCAGCCCAAAAGCTTTTCTATTGGGCTGTCCGTGGCACCGAGAAGAAAGCCTTTCACACAGCAGGGATGAGGGCCCGTACAACAATACAGAGGCTGGTGACATCACTCAGCCTGACATCAGCTGACAAGCCACTTCAGGAGAAAACACTGCAATTAAAGGCAAACATCAGAAAAGAAGAGCTTCAGAGAGCTTAATTAGTAGCCGTGTTTGCTGGGGTATGACAGCAGTTCTCCACTGGAACTTGGCTCCAAAGACATCTTTATTGTTTGAAAATGCAGCACTTACAAAGGCCACACTGTGATACTCCACTCAGCATGTGGAACAAAAACAAAGCCAGTCATCGAATAGCAGTCTTACACATAACATAATACATGGCAGCAAGTCAAACAGGCTAGGGATGCCACTAACTATTTTTCTATAAATGAAACTATTGATTATTTTATCGATTGGTCGATTAATCTAAACGATTAATTTTCCTCCCAAAAATCTATTCGACTGTTTAAGTTCATTTTAGGGGCGGCATGGTGGTGCAGTGGTTAGCACTGTTGCCTCACACCTCTGGGACCCGGGTTCAAGTCTCCACCTGGGTTACAAGTTTGCATGTTCTCCCCATGTCGTCGTGGGGTTTCCTCCAGGTACTCCGGTTTCCCCCCACAGTATTGCCCGTAGGAGTGCGAATGACTGATGTGTGACTGTGCCCTGCGATGGGCTGGCCCCCCATCCAGGGTTGTTCCCTGCCTCGTGCCCATTGAATCCGGGATAGGCTCCGGACCCCCCGCGACCGAGTAGGATAAGCGGTTTGGAAAATGGATGGATGGAAGTTCATTTTATTTTGACAACAACAAACCGTATTTACTTTTCGACACGATATGAAGATTATTTTTGCCCACAATTCGATAAGCAGACACCTTAGAATGTTAATGACATGCGTATTGTGACGCCCAAAAGTTCATGGTACTCATGCAAAGCGGTAGTGCCGTCTAAATCTGACGTTTCCTCATGCTTAATAAATTCGGTTAGTGGAGCCACCTGTGATACAAGTGATAAGTATGGAAGTGGCGATGAAGGAAGGGACAGATCAGCAGCCACAACATCTTTTAAAGGAGGAGATACTGTGGTTAAGCAAGGTAAAAAGATGCTGGTGGTGTGACAGTACTCTCTGCAGATTAAACTCTGGCATGTTTTTTTTTTGTAAATATAGTTTTCATTTTTATGTCAGTTCACAACTGAGCTCTTAACAACTATGAACTAGGGAAGGAAAAAAAAAACATGGAGAAAAATGTCAGGAAAACATTAACGGGGAGGAGACACAGCTGCACGCGAGTTCATAATCATGTACGTGACACTCGTCGTCATAAAAAAAGTGCCTGTGGGCTCAGGAGGAACATCTGGGCCACAAGGGAAAGCCGGGGATGAGTAAAGGTGTGAGTGGGCCAGCTGGGTGAGCAGATGCCCTGGGGCTGTACGGGCGGGTCCCGATAACCCCCTGTTTTATTACATTAGGAGGCACGGTGAAAGAAACAGAAACGAACCGCCGTCAGACCTTAAAGCCTTTTCAGGCAGGGAGCGAGAGGATCCTGGACCAGGGCGAGATGCGGGATGTTTTATAGGCCAGGAGACGAACAGTTCCTTCTGGTGTGGAGCAAGATCTTTACGATCCTCTGGCACATCGCCCCATAAGGCAGCAAAGAATTTAAGGAGATTACGATGTATTTTAATGTTTATTTCAAGCAAAAATCACCCACAGTCGTAAATGTAACAAAGTAAGGGAGTTTTGTGGGTCACACGTACAGTTTTGCGGTAATATATCAAAAAGACCACCCTGCTTTCTGCAACGTAACAGACTTGCTCTCACTGACCCCCCTCTCAAAGTTACAACCATGGCTGGTAACAGGTGTTTGCAATCCGTGCAGTGTCACTGGGACAGAGTCGACTGGTCGAGAGGAGTAATGGCCCACCGGCGGCTGCGAGCTGAGGCCAACCGGCTGGTGATCCAGGCCACACTGTCCTGGGCGGCACAGCTGGAATGTAGCCGCACACGGCATGAGACATCACACACTGTTCCCTGGAACGCTCTCATCTGTCATGTGAACTGCCGTGCAAGGTAGTGCTCCGCTCTGCCATCCCGGCACTGCAGATTCCACACAGGCCATTCCTGCAGCCTGCTCTATCACTAGGTCTGGGACTTGGGGTGGGGGGGGGGGGGGATGCCAGAGTCCTGTCAATCAGCCCATAAACAGTAGCAGGCACATGAGAGAGATCATCCTGCGGGATACCGCCTTCAGAGACTGCAGACAGATACTCAGCCCATAAATGGCAGGAGGCACATGAGAGAGATCATCCTGTGGGATACCGCCTTCAGAGACTGCAGACAGATACTCAGCCCATAAACGGCAGGAGGCACATGAGAGAGATCATCCTGTGGGATACCGCCTTCAGAGACTGTACACAGATACTCATTAGAAAGAGCTATTAACATATAGCTGAAAAAGTAAAAAGAACAAAAGTTTCTGCAGTAACAGTAAGAAACAGATCTAAGAATCTGGGTGTTGGCAGCTCTTCTGTAAAACCTGATTTTTTGTAAGTGGTAGAAATGAGAACAGGTCGCCTGGCATGTGTGTGTATTGGGCGCCGGCAGGCTCTGGGGGCACACAGAGTGCAGTGTCCAATATGTATGACGGTGCCTGTGTTTGCATGGGAGGCGTGACCCAGCTTCACGAGGGAGCGCCTGTCTCTCCTCTGTCCTGCTTACGCAGGATCGGCGCTTGTTTGTATGGACTCGGCTGTTTTACCCTTAAGCAGCATGCTGAGTTGCTCCATTGAATCACTTGCTAGGAAAATGGGCATCAGCAAGGTAACTAAAAACAGTCACAGCATGTTAAAAGAAAACCCAGTGACCCAGGAGAAAATGAACCAGAAGGAGGCTTCCCAACGTCTAGATACTGATGGCGTTAAAAAGGACTGTCCCGGCCCGCCCCCCCCCCCCCCGGAAGTGCTGCTGCAGGAGCCAGCATCCAGGCTACTGTTGGTGATCTCTGAGAGAGGGTGTTTCCCCACGTAGGGGGAAGCAGTGCTACAGGATTCAGACCTTTTATCGATTATCCTTGTCACTTAAACGTGCCTGTCTTACCCTGGGCAACATATGTGGGTTTCCTGAAAGGAGATTCCTGAATAGTTTTTATGAAAAGAGTGAGTGGAGAGGTGTGCGTGTGTGTGGGGGTCAGGTTAGGAACAGTACCTGCCTTCCAAGAATTTCCCCTCCCTCTTCCTTTACTTCAGTCCTGTTTACCCAGAAGAGTCAACACGAGCCAAGTTTCATTTAAAAAAAAAGAAAACTGAAACTAAATTTGCACAAACTAAGCAACTAAACTACACAAAGGCAGCAGTAAAGAGGGTGCGAAAGGCACTCGACACATTCAGAAATGGCTGAGTGCCTGCCTTAAAGGCCATTGTTTGTGTGAGGAGCAGAACAAGCTCGCTGGCCCCAAACCAGCATGACGCTGGATATCGCCGCTCTGTCGCATGTTCGGTCTCACAGCTCACATGGCATGGAGAGTTTCTGTTCTTACGATGGGAAACGTGAAGCATTTACAGAAAGGGGAAGCAACATCCACGTGGGTGGGGGTGACTGGAGCGCTCCTGATAACTCTGAAAGAGCAAAATGACCCCCCCATATGGCACACAGCAGATATACAAATTAAGTACACCAGAAAGCTTATTATACGTGCTACTCACTCAAACGGCTGCACTATATACACACACACGCCGTATTACATTATTTCATTATAATCGCTCAAGCAGGTATACCCTACAACATTCTGTTACACTCTCTCAAATAGCTGCACTATACATCACAGTACATTTATTATATTTCTTATACTCACCCAAAATAGCTGCAAACCATGCTGTCCTACATTTATTATATTTTCTTTACTCAGTCAAGTAGCTGCACTATATGCTATACTGCATTTATAATATATGCTATACTCACACAAGTACATAAGAACAATACAAACGAGAGGAGGCCATTCGGCCCATCAAGCTCGCTTGGGGAGAACTAAACTAATAGC
>JAODJX010000035.1:21049197-21068269 GCA_026776945.1 Isichthys henryi | reverse complement strand
TGGGCCTCCCTGCTGAGGCTACTGCCCCCGCGACCCGATCCCGGACCAAGCGGAAGATGATGGATGGATGGATGGAAGCTAAATTTTTTTCCTGACAGAGTAAAAATGTTTTGGCGAAACAAACTCCCTGTGCTCTAACGTCCACACAGAACTGAAACCGTGAAATAGCCTGACCTTAATCTAGCAGACTAGTGATGTAAGAACTGCATGTGCACAACATGCGATGCTGGTATTATATCGCACATCAGCCAACTCTACAATATACCATAGCCATTTCTCGTACAAAATACCCGGCCTCATGTCCTGATGTCATTAGGTGCCGGTTCCAGTTTTTTTATCCAGTGGAAAACCAACACTGCGCCCTAAATCACTCCTAGACGAGTTAGTGGGAAATTCATAGTACCAAAAAGTACCCCAATTGATTTGCTACCGTGTGCACGTCGGAGTTTAACATACAGAAAAATGTTCTGAAGGTAGAGCAAAAAATGATTGGTTCAGAGAGATAACCAATCAGATTGTAGGGGAGGTAGGTCCAAGATATCTGATTGTAGAAGAGGTGGAACCAACCAATCTGAATGGTTATCCCTCTGAAGCATTTTTCGTTCTGCCCTCAAATAATTTTTGTGTAAGTAAAACTCCCAAAAGCACTTTACTGGTACTGGTACTGAGCTGGAAGGTAATGGAAAAGAGAAAGTACCAAAAATACTGTATCAAAAGTACAGCACCTGGTGCAGTGGAGAAGCACCTTTCCTGTCGATTAGAGTGAGATTATAGACAGCTTGTGCCATCTCGGAACAATAAAGGATGTAGCAGCCAAGAAGAAGAAAAAAAAACTATAAAAGCACCAATGTATCCCTCAGAGCAGAGGACTACGGTATTTTTCATGACTATTTATGGATGTGAAAGCTGTACAGTAAAGAAGCAGGATAGGAAAATTACTTTGAAGATATCTTTGGTGCTGGGGAAGAATATCATGAACCACAAGCAAAACAAACAAGAGGATTCCTGATCAAATCTACTTCACTTGAAGCACTACTGGCTAGACCAAGGCAATCTTATTATGGGCATATTATTAGAAGAGTCAGTGAATTGGAAAAGAATATAGCGGCTGGAAAAGTTGAAGAGAAAAAGAACAAGCAGCAGCAACAAAACAATGATCAGGCCTTTGGGAACCCTGAAGAGCCATACAGAAGACAGGACGTTCTGGAGTAATACTGTCTAAATGGTCGCCAGGAGTCCACATTGCCTTTATAATAATAATAATCAGCAGCCTTGGAGAGTCTCCTTTTAGATTTGGAATTATTAGCTAAATTATCTGATGTTCCAGCATATTCTTAAAATGTTATTTTTTTTTTTAATAATTATTTGCACACGCCAAAGGCACTTTTGCAGAGGTACTAGGTACCTCTGCAATCTGCACTGTGATATCAATTAGCTATACAAAGTACATGAGATTGTAAATCACAATCGTGCAGGGTATGTGCATGACTTTTTTTATACTAATGACGGGGACTTGGGCACTGTGAGCACCACTCTGGGGCTGAGAGCGAGCTGTGTACAGATCAGTGTCTGACCAGCCTGTTGCCGTGGGGTGACCTGGGGCACACAAAAGCACACGTGGAAATTTTAAAATCAGCCATTACTTCATACAGCAAATTCGTTGACTGGCCCCCAAAATCCCATCCAGAGTCAGCAAGCTACATGCTCGTCTGGATATAGAGTCAGGGTTTGCCTCGGAGGGGTGGGGGGTGTTATCCCAGACTCACCACAGACTGTTCAGGCGCGCGGGATACGACTGCCAAAGCACTCCCTGACGCTCAGGACGGGGGCACTGAGGCCATCGTCTAGCAGGAAATGAAGTGGCTCTTTTTACTGGAACATTAATAAAATATACGAATACCAGGGCATACCTGATGCCACATACAAACTTCTGCTGTTGACTCCACCTGGCGAGCCAGTCCCCTTCACAGGAGGGAGGCAGAGCAGCCCGACAGTGCCACCCCGCCCTCAGAGACAGAGCACAAAGCCCAGTCCTAAAACAGGCTTAGAGCCACGGTTAAAACATTACACAAAACTCATTATGTTACACGCACGCATGCTTAACGGATAACAAGTTCTTGATTAATTGAGAACACCAACTCCCTGAAAGAGTTTGGATCGTGTTCCTGTCAGAAATGACCCCCCTCCCCCCACCACCACCAATAAACGATAGACTGGCTGGGTCAAACTGTTCTGGCATATGTCAGACAGAACAACTCAACTTCATTCTTGGGAAAAGTCGAAAGATAACGGAGAAACCAGACTGGGGCATCCTGAAGCAAGGCTAAGAATCACACCGACGGAACCTGTTTCCCACCACAGGGAGGAACAGCAACAAAAGCTTTGAAGGCTGGTTTCTGCAGGAGCTGGGAGAGAAGCAGAATCCCAGGGGTTTAAGGTGCTGTGTGCTTCTGCCAATCACACAGGTCAATAAAACTGCTTGGAGAAACGTTGCTGAATAGAGTCATCATAGTGTAACTAAACACTCAAGTGGCTAAATGGAATGGGAGAGCAAACAGCGACGGTTCCCAAGCAGCGCTGTTCCCAGAACGTTCTCCGAGACTCTGCTCCCAGTCTCTGTCTCTCCCCTGCTCTCTCACAGCCTGCCGTCATGCGATACTTGGCGCATTTCCTGCGCTCCCACACACTTCACACACAAATTAGTCTAACCCTCCCGGAGGCTGCTAGGAGACACGGGAAAGGAAACAAAGCCGCAAAGTCTCTCATACCGACAGGCACGAAAACCGCACCGTTTTCTTGGGGCGCAGAAACTGGCTGCTTCTAGTCTTTGATGGCATTCAGGAAGCCGTGGACGACTTGGAGGACCCCAGGGCACTTGTCTTGAAACGGACCTTGCAGGAGGATACAACGGACTGCGGGGCTGGGGCTTGGGAACAACAGACCTCAGACAGGACCTGGGGCACGCCTTACAGGTCCAGGAGCGCGGGAGCCAGGTAATGAAGGCTAATGTAGGGAAGCGCTCACTCGGTGGTGCGCAGTCTATCTGGCCCCCTCCTGTGCGCATAGCCACCATAGCGCAGCAATGTGAGAAAATCCCCCTCTTCTCTCCCACACCAACAGCCCTCCACACCATCCCACCCCCCAGGCTTACTTCCTGTCCTGGCTTACTTGGCAGATATAGGGATAAGAGGCGCTATATACAGTCCCTCCAACAGTGAGCATAGCGCATGAGAGTTCAATGCATTAAGTTACCCTTACAGCTCAGCTGCAATGTCTCCAGTGTTTGCAGAAAAAGGAGCGTTAGGTATCGGGTGTGGGATGGGGGAGTGTTTTAAACAAGTGGCAGTATCAGGTACTCCACCGGCACTACGCGCAGCACAGAAAACCCCGTACACAGTGAATAATGGCTGCCCGAGGCCTTTGGGCTGTGCGGGCCTCCACCGCCCCCACGCCCATTCTGTCTGCCGAGCGCCGCCTGAAAGTGAGGGCCACAGCCTCCCGGCTGTTGGTGGAAATTCCAGGAGCCATCCACGTTTTATCTACAGAAAGAACCATTTGTCAGTCGTGGGAGCAGGTGAGACTGGCGGAGCAGGTAGGGGGGGCTGCCATTCCTGCTCTACAGGTCTCTGTCTGGGGGCGAGGTGGCAGGTTGGCCCCAACCTCTACTCTAAACTAGTTGAAACCAAAAATCTGGGAAACTGGTGGCCGGTGGGGTGATAATAAATAAATAAATAAATAAATAAATCACACTGCTTGGGGAACACAGAACATACTTTAACTGTAAGAAGCACATGCCAACAACACTAGAAGCAATGTAGTACTAACTACTAACACTGATATAATCTAGGGAGGCAGAGATGCTTAACTCATTCCTACACAGTGAGAAAATGCTGTGCACGTGAAATTAAACTCCTGCATCTCATTGGGGAAAACCTGAAAAGGGGCTCATGTAAAAGGGTGGCATGGTAACACGGTGAGGAACATGGTTCTCTCACATTTCCAGGGCAGGGGGTTCAAGCCCCACCCTTGCTCTATGTGTGTGGAGCTGGCAGGTTTTCCCAGTGACATGAAGCGAAATTATCCAATGGAATTTCTTGGATCGTATAAATTAAGATTAAAAACATGCACATGCATCACTTTTTGCTTATCTACCTGGTAGAACCCTATTCTAGGGGCAGACTTTGCATAATTGGTGCACTAAATTCACGTGAAGTTCCCAGCTATAGCAGCCACAGCGGCATCGATAAGAAGTTACCCAAAGTAAGAGGACCTCAGCATGCAGGACGTCAGACATGAGGACGGACTGGGCCCGGGCCATCCGGCGCCGCATCCTGCGGGGAGGCCTTGGGGGACAGATATGCTGGCCCGGCTGACGCAGGGATCTCTCTGCTCTGAATCTGCATCTTCGTAGGCGAGGGTAAGTGCTCCCTGTCCTGAACTTCGCCCACAATGTCCTTTCTGAACATCGTACATTATTATGCAGCAGGATACTTAATCTAAACTATCCAAGTCACACATGTTCCTCAAGGCAATAGCAAGGCTTTGCCCACATCCCCCATGGAACCTCATGCTAACCAGTGCAGTCTTTTGACCGCAGAGCTGCCCACTGCAAACTCACAACCCCCCCCCCGTCCACCCACCCACCAGCGCGTGCAGGCTGGAGCTTGTGTCCGGTGCCGTCCGGGCTGGTTCCCACAGTAACGTTTGCCAGCTGTTTTTCACACTGGAGCTGAGGATTTAATTGTCCCAGGGCAGCTGATTTACGCGACGCTGACACAGCTGGGCGTGTCGGGACCCGGGGGTGGGGTGGGTAGGTTGACGCTGCTGTTCCGCATAGCCATCAGCAGGCCCAAGAAAATAAACAAGAAAGCGTGTTTATTCGATTAGCCACAAAGATGTGTACTGCATGTGCCGTCCTGCCTGGATGCTGTCCAGGCTGACAAAAGGGAACAGGATCTTTCAAGCCTGACAATTAGATTTGAGAACATACACACCCACATTAGCACTGACACACACGCACACAAGAAATGCACACACCCTTCCACAAAACCTTGGCAGATGCCAGTGTGCCACGTTTGCATAACTACGAGATCAGCACACAGTCAGAAGGTCGGCAAGATTAAGGAAGAAGCTGCTCAGAGTTGATGATTAAACGGTTATCAGATTGGCAAATTGTTTGTCAAATACTTACATTAATATAAAAGGACTTGCTCCCACTCTCTGCTCTGGTGGTCAACGCCTGGTCGATGCCTCCTGCGGAACAACCGAAAATCAGGAGACATTGTTACCGCCACAGACGTACCCAGACAACCTCCTCCATGCAGTACAATACCTTTCATACAGTCCCAAGGTGAGACTGTAATATTGAACATAGACAGAACATTAAATTACTCACTGAGAAAGACACTATTTGTTTTGGCCCCGCTCCACCGAATGCAGTGGGGGCAGCGCACCCCCGCCTCCTCCATCACTGATTTGTTTTCCCCTGTATGACACCTCCTGCTAGCCTGAATGGGGCTCTGGGAAGCGTGGTTCTCTCTGCTGCCGCCCCAGACTGCAATGCCACAACGGTCCTCTGTGACCCAGCTAATAATGGCTCTTTGTCAGGCCCAGCAGGGGCACGGCTGATTCTGCTGCAGGGCGATGCTGCGGGCCGCTGTTACAAGCACACCTCAGCACGGGCATTTGGAGAGGCACAGGAGATTCGCGTGCCCCCAGAGGAAACCAGGCTGGACAGAGCCATGCAGCATGTATGACGACGGCTAAACCTCCTTTTGGGATCGAAACATGCCTTCTCTTTTCCATGAACTGTGCTGGATTCTGGGCCCCTAGGACTGGAACTGGGGATCTCTGGTCTAGCAGCTTTTTTCCACCATGCAACAAAACACAACATCCCTCCCTTGAGAAAGGTGAAGAAAAGGAGGGCGATGTGAACATCGGCACCCTGCAATACTATGACCCGCTTTTACACTCTACACTAAAGTCAAGGAGAAATATCAGAGGGTGAAGTGCAGTGTCACACCCGTGGCCCTGCTCTCCACCCAGAACAGCCACTGCTGCCTGGGACAGAAGGAGTGTGCTTCAGGGGGGGCACTGCAGGGAGTGAGTAGCACAGTGCGATCGGTTATGGAAAAGCACAGATACAACAAGACTTCCAGCTCCACTTTCTGCCTGTCTGTCCACGGTATACAGCACTGGACTCAGAATGTCCATTTTTCAGAGGCTGGCAATGCAATGTGCATTTACATAACATGCAAGAAGAGGTGACAGTGTGGGTTCCCAAGTATCAATGTCAGGTAAAGTGCTATTCAGAACCACTTGTGACACAAGCAGCAGGCCCTCGACCTACTTGGAGTGGAATGTGCAGAGGGCCTAGGTGATAGGCAGACATCATCATTATCATTTATTCAGTGCAGAGGCAGACACCGCAAGGCTAAAGCAGTCAGCAAACAGAGAGCGAGAGAGAGAATTAGAGGAGGAGGATGTGGGAGGGAAGCTCCATGACGAACCACCTTCACCCAACTGTGCAGAAAAAAAACCATATATGGGTAGAGGAGGAACTAGAGCAGGAAGTGGGAGGATCTGTGATGGACATATACGGTATACAGGGTTCGCATGACTGTATAGGGAAACATCTGTGGAGGGAAACAAAGGCTACCTGATCACCAGCATGGCGGCAAGTGATATGTAATGCCCTACATGCTGCAGATAACTGTCACTTGGAAAAAATCAAACACTCATTTCACTGAAGCCTGACCAAGGTTTTACTGTGTGAGTTTTGGCAGTGGGCCAGGGGCATGGCAAGGCTGGGAAGAAGCGAAAGGTCATGGGAAGCCATGGGTGAAGGGAGAGGCTGACGCAGGTTGGGGGCGCCACAGTGACAGACTCCCACCCCCACAGTGTAGTGCTGCTGCAGGATCCCCACTAATCAGTGATATTCACATAAAGCACTTGAGAAAATCCCACTGGGGCTGTTCTCCCTTATATGGGGAAAACTGCTCACTGAAAGACTGGGATCCTCAGGCAATCAATGACATCATTAACCTTTGATGACACTTGGCTTATACGATTATCCGTTTAGTGCAGGTGACGCTGAAGGTGTAAAGAAAGGGACAGTGACGCCCCCACTGAAGGGAAAGCACCGCAACACTGCCCTTTCCACAGTGTGAAACGTACTGTATGACAGAATCAGAAAACCACAACCGAGGAATCCCTCTCCGTTCGCTGTCATTGGTCAAAAAACCCACACGGGGGTGGGGGGACACAATTGGGGGCGAGACGCACCCGCGACGTCTGAGCAGAGCACGGGAGCAGTTCACTAACCAAGCGGCGTGAGGCAGCTTTGCACCCACGCGTCGGGCAATCCCCCTCAGCTGTGAGTGGCGTCACTGTGACAGAAGCTCCCCCCCACCCCCACGCTCCGCCTCTGCTGCATGATTGCGAAAAGCCGCCAAGAGGGCTGACGGTACCTGGATCGGCGCCCGTCGACCATCAAAACTGCAACCTGCAAGTCATCAAGTCATCTGCAGCAGTGCAGAGTAATTCCCAGTGTTTGTTACTCAGCAAAACTAGGAGCTTGCTAAAGCTACACAGGACAGACTAAGTTAAGGCAGCAACCCAAGGGTGCAAGCTGCAGTCAGACCAAGTTCCCACATGCTTTCTCTCACATTCACACAGTGCTGTAAAACCATTAAAATTCCTCCCATGAAGTTCATTCTCCTTCCTCAAACAAGGTTCTCGTCTCCAGATCCGGTCCCTCCGCTTCCCAAATTCCGGGTAAACAAAGACTGGCCTCATTTTGGTCACTAACCAGCTCGGGATGTGGTGCGGGATCTGCAACAGTAACATGACGCATGTGTGCATGCGATACAGTTCGGAGCTGCAATTAATTTAACGAATGCCTCATTTAGGCTCATGCACACAAATATGATGCAAAAACCCGACATGGGGCGCAGCAGTGTGGGGTAGGAGGGGACTGATGAATACATGATGAATAGGGGACATTAGGGACATGGGACAGACTGCACATCAAACAAAACTATGGGAGAGGGAAGTTCGAAGAGAGCATGCATGCTGTTAAAAGATATTCAATACAACACACACACACACACACACACACACACACACACCCTGCAGTTGTTTTCCAGTTTGTGCATAATGCCGGTTGGCAGAACGTGGAGAACTCGGATACATGGCGGCACCCCATGGAGTACGAGGCCGGACCATTGTACGCACCGACTGTAGCCTCGAGGATGGTATGGGTGGGGGCAGGGGCTGTGATGAATGTACATGCCAGAAGCCAGCTTCTACACTGCCCACCTCCTTGCTGAGAGTGATAGTACTGACGTCAGCAGCCCAGCACAAAGGCCCACCCTGCCGTCACTGCCAGGGGAAACTTGCTAGCGCCACGGCAGCTCTCCGCCAGTGGCTGTTAACACAGCCCCGCCTACTCGCTTGCATGCGTTAACAACGCTGCATGACTGTTTCCAAGCTTGTGTGTGTGGGGGGGGAGGGGGGGGGGGTCATTAAGAAGACTATAAGCGAGGGCTGTTTGTAAGCTGCGGGATGAAAACCGGACGCAGACCAACTGCCCATTAGAACACTGTGAAAAGTACTCAAGGCCACTGCTACACATTTACTCCTCCATTCTCCATGGCTATGAGTTCCGACACCAGACCACCTTTTGGGCTCCTTTCCACAATCGAGAGCAGAACGGTACCATGGTGGTCATGCATGCGATTCTAAAGCCCATTTGGTCTGGAATTGTGATGGACTTGATGAGTAAAATTTCTGCTCCCTGTAGCCTGGCACTGACATGCCCTGCGACCGAGCAGAATCCCCTTCGGATCATTTCCGTCCTGCAGTATATCAGTCAGTCGCTGGAGAACTGCGAGCCGCCTACTCTCTGCTCCAATTCCTGGGCCAATAATTGTTTGCTGGGAATCTGGTGAACACCCTGCCACCCACTGTCTCTCTTCAGAGAGGCGCTTTCTGTGTGCCAACGTCACTCCGGGGACTGTCCCACGAGACGCCGAGGTCTCCCCCTCCGCAATCTGTCACAGTACAATCCGCACATAAATATAGCACACGCTCCAAAAGGTATGGAGGAAACAGATCTGGAGGAAACAGATTTCATGATGATCAAGTAGTAGGAGTGATGGGTTTCCATACCTTCACCCAAATCTCTATTAGATATCCTCCTAGTGTAGGAGCATCTATCAGTTTATATAATCAATGAAGATGCTGGGGATCTTCAGTCTACATAACTGACTGTAACAACAAAGTGTATTGATAAAGGAAAGTCACACGATAAGAGAACTCGGTCTCACACAGAAGATGCTTTCACACCGCTGGAACTTTTTTCTGGAACCAGGAATTTTTGTCATGTTCACACTGCAGAAACTCAGCCTGATTGTAGTTCCTTGGAGGCAGTTCCAGAACCCTAACTTCAGACTAGGTACTTCCCATTCAAACTGGGGAGGCACTTACAGCCACTGCTTGCTGACTGGTTGACCACAAGCACACGTACTAACTTGGAAGTTACATGGAAGAACAGAGAAATAGAATTAAGCACATGGAACTATTTTTGTACCCCAATTACACTTAATGCATCAATTAATAATTTTTTTTTTGCTTGGGTCTCCATGTCTGCATCTGAAAATTCGTTTACTAACCATCAAGATTGCTTGTCGGTGGTGAAACTTGTCGATGCTTATTAGCAGGATAACATTACATCTTGTTATGTGGAAAACAAACGTTTGATCCACTGGCCCGATTTAAAAATATAAATAAAAGGCTGTGTCCCATTTTGATCGCGACTGATCCCCCCAATGACTAAGAAATAGCTAACAAAATGACTCATTTGTCTTCCATTATTTTGGTATGACAGTGCAGTGTTGTATGAAATTTTGTGTGAAGTTTAATCTACAACTTTTTTTTACCTCTTCCATGCTTATTTAGTGTAAAGGTCCCAGTACCTGTTTGACGTGAAAGCGTCAGGAGCTACAGAGGTTTCAGGTTGAGAAAGTGCCTAAACACGGCAGCCTGGTTTAGAAAACCCATAGCAAGGAGATCCTGCCTCTAGTGAAGAGTGACAAGATGCTAAGACAGTACTAAAATGTTTGTATTTAGCTAACACAGCTGGCATCTGAGCTATATAAATCCTAGTGTAGCCTAATAACTGACGAACTGCAATTACATTTGTAATGTTTCCCAGATCCTATGTGACCATTGAATACATTCAAACTATAATTTCATAACAGCCCTGAAGTCAAACTCTCATCTGTGAAAGCAACACATTTGACTGCTGATCTGTCGGAGACAAGCCTGAGTAATTAGTGAAACCCAATTAACAATGTTGTAGAAATAAATGGTGTGTGGTACGGCTCTGGATTCAAGCGAAGTGCAGCAGGTTGTAATTTTATTAATGGATATACGGCACCCGTTTGTAATTGGACAGGAAATTTGTGTGAGACGTGTACATTGCAAGGGGAGGGGGTGCCTGTGATTTAAGAATGAAAGGGCATGGGAAGGAGGGAAAGATACAGAGATCAAGAAGGAAGCAGCAAACGGAATGGGGTCAGGGTTGGGCAGTGGGTCTGTTGCTCTAGGCTGGCAGACAGAGGGGGCAAGGCGTCCAGCGAAAAGCCCTCTGATCACAGGAACCCACGGTCCTCATAAAGTGGCGGTTAAGGAGGGAAACTCCATCCACAAATATGACCACGAGAGTTAAACACCAGAATCAAATCAGAAGAATTAAGTTAACTGACTAACTATTAATCTGTGTACAAAAATGATTAGACAAAATAACGAGAAACAATGACAAAAAGTGAGAGTAGCTGAGACCCGCCAAAGCAAAGGTGACACCATCGGCAGGCCACTCTCTGAGTGAACACCCCTTCTTCATTCTGATTCAGAGTGCACACTTCCAGCAAGCAAACAGTGAGCCTCAGTCATGTCACTTTGATGAAAAAGGGCACCGAGGCGATGGGAAGCTCAGCTCCGCGAACTCTAGGCTTCTTATCAGAAGCACTCTGGTTTTGACGCTAGGTGTCCTTTGAGTCAGAAGACGAAGGCAAGCAAGAGTTTCTCTGGCCCCCATATTAATGAGAACCCCCCAGATTCTCGATTATCCAATTTCAAATATGATAAATCTTGTCTAAATGTAGTTCCCCAGACACTACTTTTTAAATCCTTGTAAATCTGCACCAACTGGTGCTTTTTACAGCCAGGAAGATCATGGCAGACTTAGGCCAGTGAAACCAAATCATTACTGGTGATTTGGTGAGTTTTACAGAACATCGATCTTCAAATACTTTATTTCTAATATAGCGGAAAATCAAAGGCTTATAAGGGACTTCAGTCACGCAGATGAAATTAATACAGGATTAAGCATTAAGAGTATTAATCACGATTTTCATGTTTTGTAGAGGAGATCCTTATCTACAGCTTATGAGCACGATTTCCAGGTACCAGTTCGCCCACGAACACTAATCTGACCAGCTTATTTTTTCCCATACCTCAGAAAATAACTGAAGAGTGATACAGCAATAAGATCAAATTCTCCAGTTGTCATTATCCTTTTTTACAGTGCGAGGTGCTGTTGATCTTGATTGACCTGTTACTGGAATAATGCAATCTACGAATGCTGCACTAGGGGAAGGCGAACCAGAACAAGAATTTCTGAATGGTGGGTGGATGTCACCCGCCACAAAGAATCCTTACAAGAAATGCCAATGTAAAAGGTTAGACCCCCATCTAATAAGCTTATGAGAAGTGTGCTAAGTGCCAGTCTCAGCCTCGTGGCTTTAAGGGCATACTCACACTAGACCCTGTTGCCTCATACTGTACCCGAGCAAAACTGCTCCCCCCTCCCCACTACCCTGTTGGCCCGTGCTCTCATTTCACTTAGCAATGCTGGCCCGAGCACAGCATCATCGCCGTGCGACTTCTTTGTGTTGAAGAAAACATAGGAAAGAAAGCACTGTTGCACATCAGAATAGAATTGATGATTAATGTCCTTACTTTGTGGCTTATTTGCAGTCGTTTTGGGCATGACGACGCATTCTTTGATAAATCTGTGTGCAATACTGTGATTTCTAATGCTTCCTGTTGCGCCAATAAGAATATTCCAGAGCTTGTGCAGACTTGTGCTGCACGGGGATACCAGTACTGAGAAGGTACCGCGTTTATGAAAGCTGTTTGGTATTACATTTCTTTAACACCATTAGTGATTACACTGTTACAGACATTGCTATTGCTACACATTACTGATCACTGAATTAGAACCATGGACTCAACATGTCTGAATCACTGACAAAAAAAAAAAAATTATGTCAGAATTTCACACATCATGCTACACAGAACAGTAAAATGCCAGCTAGTTAAGTATGATCTCCTTAGCTTTAAATTAACCTTTATGTAAGGGATCATATAATACAACAAGATCTAATATTATTGCAAACAGGCTATGTTAATTAACGTCAAACTAGCATCTTTACCTACAGGTTATGATGCTATGTTGTGTTTTAAGCAGTTAGGTGTTCAAACATAATGCACTGTGTGGGAAATATTTTTTATGCTTAATGAGCACATGATCAGAAGAAAGCAGAAGGAACTGTGGTAACCTTTATGGGCACTTATCAGTTCGCGACTTTCCTTTTTTTACAGTGGAAAGTAATAGTGATCAATTTGACCACAGAAGAAATGTTTTACAATTTTGTGTGTGTGCGTGTTTTCCCCCCCATTCATTAGCACAGTGCCCTCTCAAAATCCCTGCATCATAACCATACTAACCCCCCTCTCCTAACATGGCCCCCAATACTTTCCTTACACACAATTTTTTCTCAACAGAATTTTAGAGAGAAAAAAATGCACTCTCTACAGCCTACCCAATCTGTTTCTTCCAGGTTCGGTTCACGTATAATGTACATGTGCGTATATATCTGTCAGTTATATCATTGACGTCATGTCTGTGTTCCGTACTCGGGCACAGCTAGCGATCACACTACATCGGTACCGTGCCAAAGTCCAACTAATTATTCTCTGGCCCACCTCTCCAAGTGGGCCAGGGCACGATACGAAGCGATCACACTAGTCAAACAAACTGGACTTTGGGGGGGTCAAATATGCTCCGGCATGGTATGTATCACCTAGTGTGAGTAAACCCTAAAGCAAGGGAAATAAATCCAATCAGCATCCTGAAAAGGTTGTAAAAATCCAAGCAGGTCAGGGGAAGGACACAGAAGGCAGAACCAGTTAAGTCGGCCATGCTGAACTTGTGCCCGTGTGCATAACAGCAAGCCACACAGGTCATATGAGATTGCACAAAATGACTAGCTCTTCCCAGTGTAGTTCGTGGCTGGCTGGCTCTCTCTCAGGTGTGTGGAAGAAGGAGGACAGGCACCCCCTCTCTGGGATGTTGGAGTCTATCAGCCCTGAAACAGGGAGGTCCTCCCCTAGCAAATCATATTTGGTTAAAAAAGGGACTTAATACTGGATCATGACCTGGGAATAATTCACAATACTTGGTCTCTTCAAAAGAAATGATCTCTAGCCCTGGATTTAGGCAGCAGCAGAAACATGAAGAACCCATTGAACAATAAGTAGAGTACAGAGCATCTCTCATGTATAAGAGGCCTGTCTAAAAACAGAGCGGGACACTCAGAGGGACACTCCCATACACTTTGTTATAACCGCTGAGTGACTGTCACAAGGGTCAGTATGTCGTCTTTAACATGTGCTTGCCCAAGAACAAGCAGCTTGTAAAGATCACAAAACCCCCTTGAAAATCACACATATTACGATAACTCAGCTTCCCAGGGGTACTAACATTAAAAAGGCACCTGTGATAATGTGCAGTGTGTTGATTTATTACTTTGCACATTCAAACGTTTGAGAAAAAAAGATATTACACAATGTGCATCTTCTACTAAAATTACATGAACAGAAAAGATTAAAGATTTAATTACTACTTATAACATGCCACAAAGGTGTTAATAACCGAACCAGGAAGCCCCCTGTACAGTTCTTGGTAGACCCAGCCCCTTGTTTCAATTTCCATACCAGAGGGTCAGATCTGCTGATGCAGAACAACAAACTGGTGTTTAAACAAGTTTTCACACCTGCATCCTGGTACAGAAAACCAAGAATGTTCACATGAATGAACGTTCCAAAACAAATAAATAACACTGCCTGTCCCATGGTCGGCCTACTACCCACCCTGCACCTCACCCTGACCCCACTGATCCCAAGCCCCCCCCCCCCCCCAAAGGCCCTCAGCTGCACAGGTGTGAAACACTCCAACCCCCCATTCCCAAAATCGCAAGATTTTACACCCTGGGTTCACACCGAGGAATGAGACTTAAGTTACACCACACGGCTCCTGGTTATTTGTGAGAAAAATGGTCATTTGGAGGAAATATAACCATGCATTTAAAGTCAATTAAAAGCTTTAACGGTATTTTTCATTGAAATCACGGTGATGTTAAATCAGCACAACAGCCAATATATGGAAGGAAAGAGACATGGTATTTGAATTCACGTTGAATGCTAGAAGCCATTGGCTGCCTGTGTGAAATACCACGCTCAGAACAGATTAACAGGAGCGCTGACATTAACACTTTTTATGGCATTTAGGGGCTAGAAACAGCAAATTGAGATTCACTGTGCCTTATACGTCTAAAAAACTCATTCCCAAACTGCACTGCCATTCTACGCAGTTCAGTTTTAACTATACAACTGCACACTTTGACCAAGACACAGTACAGGACTGAACCACAGACTGCCGATACATAAAGCATCAGACACATGACCAAACCAAAGCATGCACTGCAAGTCATTCTTTTGGCAGCAGATTTCAAAATTGCCACATACTCACAAATTAATAAAAATATGACATGTTAAGAATGGGACTGGAAGACAACACAGAATAAGGGGGAGACCTGGGCCTGGCCCTCCCCTGGTGTCTGTGGAAGACAGTACAGAATAAGGGGGAGACCTGGGCCTGGCCCTCTCCTGGTGTCTGTAGCCTTTGTGAATTTAAGGGCCTGCAGATTAGTAAACAAGTTCCAAATCTGTCTTAGATTTGAATGTCAAACTGCTCCTAAACCAAGCCTCCAGTTGGGTTGTTCCTAGGACGGGATAAGTCATGTGTTGTACCCTCCAAAGACTAGAGTCAGTCCCAAAACCCCTGTTTTTGTTTTGTTTCGCAGTGGTTTTTTAAAGGCCACTGCCTACGTAGGAAACTCTACCAGGACCTTGAATGCAAACCATGTACATGCTTTGTCCCCAGAGAAACCCTCAGACATTCACGTGAACCTAAGGGCATTAAATCATGTTGGTCATGTGATTCAATGAGAGCTGCCATTACTGCGAATTATTTGCCTGGCATTTCTTAGCATTTTGCACTTAAGATGATAGTGCTGCTGCCTGAGCTTATTTGACAGGGCCGGTGCAGCACTGGTCAATATCATTCGGTCATTAAAATACGGTCAAGTGTTTCATGAATGCAGGCAGTGCTTGTGACCCCAGAAGCAGTTGTTAAGAGGTCACCCGGCTTTGTTCCATGTGCAGACAACATCACCTGACCAAACCCTCTGGGAAGATAATGGGCCGATCAAGTGAGAGATCACATGGGCCTGATTGAGTGCCTGTCCAAAAAAAGCACATTTCTGGTGTGAGGGAGGATATGTTATCTATCAGAGCCAGTAAATAAGAGACCTATTTTTGCTGCTGTCTCAGCGAAGAGCTCATAACTTGAAAACTTGTTTAAAAAAGCCTGTAGACACAAAATGCAAAACAGCAGATATATTTAAAAGCTCTGTAGCATGCACAGCACTTCCTGACTGCTTCCACTAATTGACATATATTCAAAAATAGAAAAGGACAGCAGATGTACAGATTTTGAAACATCATTAACACTATATTACATAACAAAACTGTTATGATGAAGAGAAGGGCCACAGGGACAATATGGCACCTACTACAGTTCAGGATGTATAAAGCACATGAGGCATGCTTGATGTTTGGTTTCAGCAAGAGGTGTGAGAGGCACAGCACTCCTCAGCACGTCTGCTTTTCAGATTTGGAGGGCGATCGCTTCTTTACCCCCAAATGCTGGGATCCTGGGGGGCCTGCCAACCATGGGAACAGAGGCCAAGACCCGGGGGCAGGTGTCAGACCTAACAGCCGCTGCCTGGACTCGGGGTAGGAGCATGGCCCCCTGGGGCTCACACCTCATGGACAGGGCATGAGAGAGGGCACGGTGCGCGGGGGCGGGGGGCTTGCAGAGGCACGTGCCTATAAGATCCCTGTACACACACAGGAGGGGACTTCCCACTGAAAAGAAGGGGACGGTGAACGACAAACAGCAGAAGCGAAACACTGGGAGAGGGGGGCAAGAAGTTTCAGCACTTCTCTGCTCTTTTAGTTTGCTTAATACACACACACACACACACACACACAGCAAAGGCCCGTTAAAAGGGGGGTATGGATGGCCTCCCACTGCAAGGTCAATTTCTCATGAGTTATGCTTGTAATGACCCCACAAGTGTGGATAAACAGAACATGCACGCAGGTGCACGCACGCAATGTTACATGGATGTTACAAATGCAGACAAGACACTGAAAAAGGCAGAAATACGCATTAAAGGACATTGACCTTAAGTAGGGGTGGGGGTGGGGTGGGTTAGTGGGTGAAAATCCCCAAGGTGAGAATGTGGGAACCCAGCCCCCGAAGACGATCCAGTTAACAGACCCTGGGGCTGATCCGGCTAACGAGGGCCTGCACAGTCCTGACACCACGTTCAGTTTGGCCCTGGGATCTGGGGTCTTTCATCAATACGCAGAGGAACACCATGGCAACAAAAACCCCAGAAAGTTTTTTTCGTTGTTGTAAGCAAATCAGGTGACGTACCTAATCACTCCAAATCTCTAGCTCTTATCCCCAATACTGACGTTCCAATCAGGGTGGCAACACCCCTTATACGCAAAGAGCATCCAAGAAACACAGGGAGTGATCACACAGTAACCAGGCGTAGCACAACTTGCAGAAATTAAGAGCAGCATGTTGGTCAGCATTCCAATACTGAGCCCGGGTGGAAATCTCCACGGTTTGCGAAGTGAAACCAGTCTGCAAATGCAAAAAATGAGATGCAGCTTGCTAAATTGACATAACACAATGTTACATTAAACTGAAAAGATTAACTAGAATGTTTCATTGAAAACAACCCATCAGCACTAACAGATTTCAGGTCACTTTTTTTAAATCAGGATAATAACCACTAATAGCACCAAAGGACACTTTTCATTCTAATCAGCACTAAGGGACTCGGCCATAAATAATACTGAACATCATTACCCATCTAGAGAGGGTAATTTGGAGAAACCGTAATTACAAGTAATATATGTAGTTAACACAGGTGAAATGCAGTAACTGAAACTACCTCTAAAACAGACCTATGTACCATACTGAACAGTATGTGCTTAAAAGAAATGATGAAACGGCACTATTTGCTGTTTGTACAAGTACAAGCACAGGTACATTCTTTAGCTTTTGCATATCTCATCTTACTCTCCTCTTTTTGACTGACACACACACACACACACACACACACACACAAGCCGTGAGTGCACTGCAGGCCTGGAGATATTTTGATGACCCTTGATGTTTAATACCAAAGTTCAGGCTGGGAACACAGGCCCTGATATAGCATCAGCAGGTAATTTGAGCCGACTTGAAATGACTGGGAATCAGGCTGGAGAGGCAGAATAATGTGGCTGCCTAAACCCAGCTTGTTCTTAGGAAACGGCTAACATGACGTGGTATTTAAGCAGTAATGTTTAAATCTAAACATTGGCCCATAATGTCCATCTATGCAGTGATGCAGGCCACTAAAAGAGACTCAGAGGCCTGGGCTGCACGAGAAGCTGCTGATGCAGGCCTGCCAGGCTCTGCCATTTAACCAGCCCGGGTTATAACTGTCACCAGGTAGCAAATACAGAGGTGTTTTCATTCTCTTAGTGCATCCTGTTCTCAGAAAGACATTAAAGCTACACCTCTGGAACCAAAAAGCAAAATTAAAGCCAATACCACAGAGTTGGGGGGGGGGGGTATGTTGGCCAGGTGATAAATTCAAGCTTAGCACGCGACTACAAACTGGTTTCTACGAGCTGCCGCGCCTGCGGGGAGGCCACACCTGGGGAGCGGACGCGGAACGTTTGGAGGAGCGCGTCCTCTTTGGCGTGGCGTGCTCTCTTTGGGCACCATAAGCCCATTCTCAAAGGAAACATAAACTACCACAAAATACCACAGCTGCACCGACAGCAACATCAAGTCGGGCTTGCTTGGTTCTGTCAATATGCATTGTGTATGTCATCCCAACAAACTGGAACAAACAGGAAATCGAGCTGGGACACCCAGCACACCAGAGCTGTATCACAACTACTACTACTGCTGCATCACTGATACCATTAATAGCCACATAAACAAACTGTGATGGACTGGCATCTCATGCAGGGTGTCCCCTGCCTGCATTTCCAGGAATTGGCTCTGGGTTCAGTGCGACCCTGTACTGGGTAGGATGGATAAATAAAACGAAAATGAATATCATTTATCATGTTAAAAAACATTCCCAGTGGAGCCAAGGGCCTTGAGGAACGACATGTGTATTTATGCTAAGACAGTTCGGATAGTTAGGAAATGAAGGCAGAACCCAAGCTTATTCTTTACACAAAAAAAACTGCTGACTATGGCTTTAGGCAGGTTTTACCCTTCAGCTTGCCCTGTCAGTTTTAAACTGCTGCCTGGTTTATTCTCTTCATAAGGGGCCTTAACCCCTTAACAGGGCACTGGGACAGCCTGTTTATAAAAACTGGGCCACAATTTGAAATCTAACAGGCTGGCTGGTTGCACCATGTTTTTCCATAGCAAAAAAGGGCAGCTGATTCACACTGAGCACAGTGCTGCCCACACAGTTCAGCTGACCACCAGGCCTCAGCAGTCACAAGGGTCCTATCTGAATGCAAAGTATGACAAATCAAAGATCTATGTTTTTTGGGGGGTCGGGGAGGG
>JAODJX010000035.1:21009649-21042132 GCA_026776945.1 Isichthys henryi | reverse complement strand
CCCCCCCCCCCCCCCCCCCCCCCCCCCCCCCCCCCCCCCCCCCCCCCCCCCCCCCCCCCCCAGAGAAAAGTTGAAAGTTTAACAGTCGTTCATACTAAGTGACTCAAACTACATACATGCGCGTGTGAGGGATGTTTCCCCACCCACAGGTGTGGGTATGCTTGTAAACAGCAACCCGTAAGCAGCAGTCACCATACACTAGGAAATGAACTGCAAATCTAACAGTCCGATGAATTTGTACCGGTATAAAATACCCCTTACCCATAAGTAGGGGAGGGAGTATTTATAACAACCATTTTCTGTTTGAGACTGTGCTTATGAGTCACATTTCACAAATTTGCTCAAATGAGGTTCTACTGTTTTCAATTTGTAAAACTGAAAATCTTATAAATGTGGCATTTGTATAGCATTTTATTCATCTTCTTAGAAAAAGCATGCAGGGGAGGCCAAGTGACCCAGATGTTGCTCAGAAATGAAATTCCCTTAATGAAAACACTTGACTGTTGAACTGAATAGCCGTCGTCCATTTATATTTGTAAAAATATTAATATATACACACACAAGGTAAATTAGAAGGGTCAGAAGAGGTATATACAGTTCCCACAGGCTGTGCTGCAGTCGTGTTGCATTCACAATTAAAAACAACAAACGTATTAAAGATAAAATGTTAACTCATCACTCTAAACATCGCAGGTGCTGGGTTGGCCGACAGCAAAGCTGCCTTCTGAAGTCAACTGGAAAGAATATTTTGTAGTAGTAGTGACAGTAGTAGAAATCTGCTTCCTTAAGCACAGACAGAGGGCTGAGAGTGGTCAGCACACTTATGTGACTCAAGCATTTGGGGGTAGGCTGGAGGACCTCTGCATGGGTGTTTGTCACCAGAGTTAAGGCATCCTCTACCCTGTCAGGTCACACCTGCACTAATGTCAACAGGAGGATTATGCATTATCCCACACGGAAGCAATGTTCCAAATGGCAGGGGTCTGGAGCGTTTCTGTGGAAACACAAAGGTGGGTTGTATTTTCAAAGGGAATATTCCCATAACATGTAGATATTCCCATTACAAAGCTACTCCTGCCACGTGAAAAAAACAGCATCATTCTAATAAAAGTAAACAAAGGGAAATTGTTCCACATTCTCGATGGAAAGCAGTTTCCACCTCCATCGCATGCACAACAGACTGGCGGGCATTGTACCCTTAACAGCTTTCCATATGGCCTCTCTCACAGCAGAACACTGAAACTCCATAAACATGCTTCCCACCTCTGGCAAACCGGCACCCCTGGGACGTACAGGCAGGGAGGAGGCCGCACTGTCACGTAAGCATAACAAAGGGCTGTTAGTGGAAAAACAGCCAAGCAGAGATGCTGCAAAGTGGTCAGGTTTCACGAAGAGCTGAAATGTGGAATCAGAAAAAAGTTTGCTCTCCCGTTTTGCTCCCCTATCCTAGCAGGCACCGGACTGGCAGCAGCCCACACTCCCAAACGCTGGCATGGAGTCAGTGTGGATGCACGTCACTGAGCCTTCAGCATGGGCCTGACTCCTCTGTCATCAAGCAGAACATTCACGCCTGGTCAGAACTTCAGAAGACATCTGAAGTGGTCAGGTCAAAGTAATAATATCACTGTACACTAAGTCATTAGGTGTGTGCCAAAACGAGGGGCGACAACAGTCTGAAAAAATAACCAAAAGTATCAGCTTGGATTCAAAAACGATCCGGTAACCTTATATAGAAGGAAAACTAGAGTGCTATTTAGTGATATCATATGTCTTTGCAAAAGGAACACACACACTCCTTCCTTTGTTTTGCATGTCAATAAAAGATGAAGATTTCAAAACTTCAGCTGACAACAGATTCCTTCCCACATGCACTGAAATTTCAGGGGTCACTTCATATGATTGACAGCCCCTGCTTTTGTTTTGATTATAATAAATTCTTTCAGAGATATGTGAGGGTGCTGTTGGCCACAGTCCCAGGACAGCAATAATCATTTTAATAACTCACAACAAAACAAAAAAACTCTTCAGATAGACTTTTACCCCACTCCTCTGGGGACATAGTGGTTTCCATGGAAAAAGAGCAACAGACCCATTTCCAGGAGAGGCTCGAGTGGAGTAGCAGTTAGCATCTCTGCATTTGGGAAACACTCTGCTCCTTTCCCAAGTAATGAGAAATTAACCAGCCAACATGTCTTTGGAAAACCAAAGTATGCAACAAGGAAGAAGCCTGGATTTCATTATTCAAACACAGAAACATTACACTGTTGACAGATTGAAAAAACATTTTCCGGAACTGAAATTTGCAGAACAGATAACAGCTCTTTTCTTGGAAGTGTCTGGCCACACACACCTGTTGATGCATAAGGCTGGGACTGGCTGTAGTGGCCGACCCAAAAGGTCCGTTCCTCCACATCAGACTCACTCCCCGCCCTGGTTTCTGACACAGACAGAACCCTGGCCAGACAAGAGGCTGTTATTAACTGGCATCGCCAGCTGTACTGAATGAGGGACTGACTGGACTGAAAACTCGCCTGTTTATGAACCAGTCAGTTCCACTGAAAAAAGAAAAACTCCTGTAATAGACCCCTTGACGTTTTTAACGGCACACTGACTAAGGGCGGTCAACAAAAGACGGGGAGCTAGAACAGTGCCTCTAAAAGGGAGCCGTGTGGATCGGAGCCAGCCGTGTGACGCAGACGAGCAGCGGCATGTGGCGACAGACACATTACATCAACACGGGGCTGGTGGGGTTACTCATAACCAATGAAACAGTTCAAGATCTCATCGGATCATGACGGCAAAATTTCAAATCAGTCCCACTTACAGTCAACAGATACCATAGCTGAAAAATTATAAATGTGACTGTAATGAGCCAGCACATAGATGGTGGCTCCCCCTTTATGCCAGCCTTCCGGTTAACCGGGCTCAGCTGTTTTGGGGGGAGGGGGGCTCGAGTCACATGTGGTACGTTCCAGAACATAGAGAAGGGGGAGTGTGTTTGGTGTTACGTTATTTTTTTCCCCCCTCCAGTTGTGTGTTCCAGGTTGTGAGGAGGACACTGGAACTTGGGCCAATTCAGTGGGATCGTTTTTTGACGAGGTAGGCAGGGCTTCCTGTATATCACAGATACAGCCATACACTGAGTCATCCATCTTTCCCATGCTGTCGTCCTTGCATCCTCTCCTTTCTTTTTCCTAGTAAACTCTCACTGTCATTACCCACTAGGACAAGAGGACCCGATGGTCAAGAGTAGACCAGCCACCATCTGCATGTGAGCACACTGGAAACAAGCCCTCAGTCGCAGACGAACTGAACAAAATTCGAAACTCCAGTCTCCCAGCAAGGTGTTACGGAGATGATACACAGGGCGACTTTTGAAGTAATGCTGCCAGGTAGTTGCCAACCAGGTGAGACAAGGGGCAACTCATCTGGATCTGGATGATCATGAAAAGTGCCGATCAAAGTTTTCCAAACAGAAATTTGTTGTCCTGCATCAATGGGAAAGTGCCCGAGCAACACTGTCCAGTAACATTGCTCAAAAGGTTGCCCTGTGTATCGTCATTCTTACTGGCTAATCACTGGTAGCTCACCCTACCAGCACTTGTATACGAGCTGATACGTTTGAAGCATACAGCGGTGAATAGCGACCTGTCTCATTTTGGACAAAAACATCAGATCAGCCAAATAAAAATTAGAATCTAGTTAATCTCTTGTGGAATTAGGCACAGTGGCTTTGCTTTCCAAGCCCTGCCCTGCAAATGGGAAATTTTGGTGGGGGTCCTCTTTAATGTGCCAGGCTGTGCGGTGCAATAGACTGGAATTTCATGCAGATGGTGCTTTGCCCGGTGCTTCCTGCAGTTAGGCTCCAGGCTCACTGTGACTCTGTACTGCAGCGTATCCCAATCCAGTCCTCGGGGAACCACAGATAGTCCACGTTAAATGTGTACTGTCTGGCAGGGAGCAAACACATGGACTGACTGTGGGTTCCTGAGGACCAGGTTGGGAAACACCACTGTAAAGTGTTAATGGTTGTGGAGATGGATGTTCAGGAAAACTAACAGAGCTGAGGGGAGTGTATCAGACTGACATGGTAACTTCTTCAGTTATCTGAGAAACGCGTCATATTAGGCCAATTAAAGGGCAGAGCTGGAGAACAAGACTGACAAATCACAGGCAGAGCTTTCATTCTCACACTGTAAATGGAGTTCCAGCCAATGAACAGCATGGCCAATGAAGGAAACAGCCAATGAGAGGGTAAGATTGAAAACATGCCAGTTACAACAGATGCTGTGATGTCTCCATAACCAAGTTCTTTCCTGATATATCTTCTTCAGCTAGAACTACAGCTGTTCGACTGCTGGTTAAGGTACGAAGGAACGGGCTGGGAGATAGCCAACATGGCCCTGAGGTCATAAGCGAGTCGGGATAGGAAAACAAAGCACAGTAATGCATGTGACATAGGCAACACCTCCCTAACATTGTGAAATGCAGCCTTCATCCCCTGACGCAAAAGTCCGCTGAGAAACGGAAGCAATTCTTTTCCTGCAGGTCATCATTTCCACAGAAATGGCAAGCAGATAGAGTGCCAAAGCAGACTGTATGTTCTTGAACATCTGTTATTAAAATGGTTTGTGTGCCATGACAATGTTTTCTGATGGAAAACAGGCACCGTAATGAGGTGGGGAATCTGTCTATGCTTCTGCTGACATTAAACTCAATCGATTACTTGAGTGTTCGTGTGAGATTCGTCATCTACCCTTTTCGTTACACTTGAAAAGCTGTTTACACGTTTGTCATATACGCAGAGAAGGCAGGATGGTGAATGCATTGCAGTATCAGCCTTGGCCTTTAAGCCTACAGATAAATATTTCTGCCTTGTATTGATTAAGGCAATGTAATCACGACAGGCGCCTGCAGACAAAGGGAGTGGGGTTCTGCTGATCACAGGAAAATAGAGGGTCCCTTGCACAATGGGGATGACTGAAGGGCAGCTGTTAATGCATTGGGAGAAAATGAAAGAGTGCAGTAATTAATCCCAGCAGCCCACCAACAGTCAGGAAAGTGAATGATGTACTACAAAGTGATCACCTTTACAAAAACTCATTTTAAAACCATTTCCACAGCTCGTTCCCCACCAAAGACAGAATTACAGCTAAATGGGCTGCAGGAATCAGCCTGACCAGTTCTGGCCTCCGCTGTAAGAGCAGGAAGTAGGCAGTGATTACTGGCAGCATAAGGCAGTAGCGAGATACTGGAAACCTCCTGATAAGTGACAGTATCAATTTCTTGAGAAGGAGGAGTGTGTTAAGGTTGATCTGGGGGCAGTGATACTAGACATTTGTGTAGATACTGAATTCAGTTGGGAAAATTGGGAAAATGCTGGAAGAGCTGGCCTGGAAGGCCACTCAGTCTCAGTCTCTCTCTCTCGGATGAAGATGAATGGGTCTCCACACTGTCTCTGTATGATGCGAGGATACCGCATGACCACCCCCTTCACCACCAGCCAAAATCCCAACCAGCTCTCAAAACATGAATGATAACAAAATGAGGCATCATCTGGTGTTTAAATCCTCTCTGCTCTACACAGTGGGTTAAAGCCCCGTCTGAAACGGACCACAAACAACCATGTGGATCATCTGCTCGTACGCAGAAACCAGCAGAGGCTCAGTCAGGAAGAAATTCACCAAAAGCTACAAAATAAAAGCCATCATCCATATACTGCAGGAAAAAGCAAGACCAACATACTGGCACCCCCCACCCACATGGAAGAACAAAGTATGGTTACCCAGAATGCATCTGTTCCCACACTTAGGTCACTGGTCACCGATACAGATTGCCCTTCACTAATTGCCAGCCAAAGATAACCATTTGAGAAATGAGACATTTTCCTATGTAATATACACATAGGTGCGAATTATGGGGGGATGGGGTGCTGTAACCTTGCCCGGTATCCAAAACCAGCCAATACAACTCTCTGGACACCCTTAGATGGGTGGAGAACTCAACCTCCACAATGCTCTACCAAAAGCTATGCCCTTCATTGCAGGTAGTGTTGAATGGGATCACTTTCACTACCCAGCCATACAAATCACTGGCACTACCACTGTGTGACAACATGATACGTGCTTAACACATAAGGAAGGTGTTCAGCACTTTCAGGGAAAGTTCTATGCGCTATTTGGGAATTATTTCCTGACATTGTGTAATTAGGGTTTTCAGTGGGGAACAGATTACTGTCTTCTGCAAAGCTCTTTCCTTCTTTTGAATAAAAGACAAACAGGCCTCTTTATAGATCCTGAGGCTACATTGGTTAAAAAGAGAGAGACGAAAACACAGTATTCTTTGCATGGCAAGCTAAATAAGTCTTCACCATGATAATGCCCTGCAGAAGAGTGAGACAAAGGAGGAAAAACAGGCATTTCAAACAATGAAATCTGAACATGCAACGTACAATTGAAAAAAAATCCCATTACCCAACTACCCGTAATGCTTCCTAAATCACTAAACTCGAACATCCTGTTTGCTGTTATGCAAGTGTGTTACATTAGCTTAATGATATTGACGGTACACACTCAAACCAAACGGAAGGTTTTCCAAGTATGAAGAACTACACCGCACAAATATTATCAGATACATATAGCTTTAAGAACTTACAGCTATGCAATGTCGATCAAGAGAAAAAAATCTTTTAAAATATAAAATGTGAGCTAACCATTCTGCTTATTCACTTAAACTGCAGACTGCAGCATGTCTCTGAGGGTTAAGCTTTCCTGTTTGAGCAAAACCTTTGCTTCACTCATCACTGTTTAAAAACTGTTTTTTTACCCTTAACAAATTTGGTAGATTAATTTGCACCGTAGATAAACTGCACATCAGAATTTACAAAAATAAAAGAGGAGCAGGCAAAACATTAACAGTGCAGCTGTGAAATGGATGAGCCTCTAAACCAGGGGTGGCCAATCTTATCCGCAAAGGGGCCGGTGTGTGTGCAGGTTTTTGGGGTAACCTGTAGGTCAGCTGTTCAAATCCAGGTGTGAGGACTCTTCAGCCAAGCACTCTTCTAATTAGTAATCTAATCAGGGAGTTGCAGTGAAAACCCGCACACACACCAGCCCTTTCTGGATAAGATTGCCCATCCCTGCTCTAAGCCATACGCGCTTGGGCTAATTCCGAGAAGACGCCCCTTAAGACAAGTACATGTTTTGCTGTGAGCGGCCAAGCGTGCCACTCGAAAGCAATTTGGTCCAAGTGCTGCGGCCCAAGCAGAGCAGGCCGAAATTGCGCTCCCCGCATGTCAATACCTTCTTCACTTCAGCGCTCATCTCTAGACGCGCATTAAAGAGGTAATTAACTTCTCTAACAGCAACACCAATAACCGCATCTAGGGGTCGCGGCCACACGGGAGGAGAGCCGCGTAATTAGCCAGTGGTGAATAAACTGGTGAGGTTTGCCGCAGGCCACGACTCACTTTGTCAGCCCCGTGCACTGTTATGTTTTAAAGAGGCAAACCTGTAGAGGGCACCCTTCATACCTCCCCAACACCCCCATAACGAGCATCATATCTTTCTCTCTGCCCATAACCCGGGGCCTCACCCACCCATGGCAGGGTCACGGAGGGGAACAAGAACATGAGTGAGTGTCAAGTTAGCATGAGCCCAGGTGGCTTTATTATGCAGGGAGCCACAAAACCCACCTTAATCAGACTGATGTCATACAAGGTCTTAAGACAAACTCTTGGGGGCAACCGTATACATACACTGTGTCCAGGGTTGCAGGTACGCTCATAATCACCACTGATTGAGACTTAAAACTAACTGGATTATACTGGAACACTACGACACCATTAACTAAATCACCTTTTTCCAGAACATTCAAAGTTTCTAATTTACTCTAATTAAATAAGTGATTTTGTCTGGTGCCCTGTTGTTGGCTGTTTTTTACACCTTGCCCACAGACTGAAAAGTAGGCACAAGGGCCTATCATCTCGTCTGCATTGCCCTCCCATGGGATATTTCAGAATAATACCACCTTTCTGTCAAAGTGGTTCAGCATGGCCTCTAGGGGGCACTCCAACCTCTGGGCAGCAGCCACAAGGACACAGTAGGCAGCAGGGTGTTTGTCTTTGAAATGTACTAGAGCAGCTTGTTACTTATCCTGTCACTCTCTAGAAAAAGAAAAAAAAATTGCCAATAATCCTGCCAATCGAGTCATAATCTATAGTGCATTAGTTAAATAAGTCGTGTGCTAGTCAGTCATGGGTTGTCGTCGCCTGAAAAGAACAGTTAATGCTGCTTATTCTGTTTGCCATTCATCACTGGACTGTGCCAAATACCAGCAAATCCACTACAAATCATTCACACACCGGGGCCAAGTTGGGTCAAACGGCATTAGCAGCCCGACATGCGAACCGAGCCAAGCACACGTTGTTTTATTGTAATGTTCCCTTAGAGAGCACAGCTGTCATGCATTTAAAGAAACGGGACACACTGTCTTCTTTGAAGGACTTTATGCTCAATATGTTCCTTATGAATGCACAGTTCACTGACGGACTATCTATCCTAGATAACTTCAGGGCTTCAACTCGTTGACATATGAACATGAAAGGACATGACATTCAGTTCTGGTCTGGCGCACTGATGCAATCGCTGCACTTTCATGAGGATATTGTCCATTTCAGTGTCACGTCTAAAGTGGTGCGCTCAGAGATTTTTACTCCTGATCTAGAAGGATTCAGGAAGACAATAAAAATAAAAACCAAGAACATCTCGGCACTCTTACTGTTCACGTATGATCGGTGATGAGGACTGCGACAGTTCTACATACGTATGCCCGTGCATGCAGCCCTCTATCCCCCAGCTGGGAATCCAGGTTGGGGTTGCAGCAGAATCCAAAGCCTATCCCAGCTAGCAGGAGGTACAAGACTTTGTTTCAACCTGGAAAGGATGCCAGTCCATTCCAGGGCACATGCACACACAGAGCGGTCAATAAAGAATCGACAAATGCCAAACTGTGTTTTTGGGTGGGTGAAAAAAAAGCAGAGTAGGTGAAAGAAACCCATCTGGACAAAATTCAACACCCCCCCCCCAGCACTGAAGTTGCAAGACAATAGCATTACCCACTGAGTCACAATAAGAGGTGAGATTTCAGGTCCAGAGAGTACAAATCCAGACCAAGATTTTGTTTCAACCAACCAGTTGAGTACTCTGTCACTATGACTCTTTATCCTGAACTAGTTGGTTGAAACAAAATCTTGGCCTGGATTTGTACTCTCTGCACCTGAAATCTCCACCTCTGGTCACCATACAGGTATATGTGTGTGTATATGCGGACATCTATATGTTGAACTATGTAGTTGAAGTGGGAAGTTTACATACACTTAGGCTGAAGTCATTAAAACAAATTTTTTTAACCACTCCACAGATTTCATGTTAGCAAACTGCAGTTTTGGGATGTCTGTTAGGAACATGACATAAATAATTTTTCTAATAATTATGTAGAGACAGATTTAATTCACTAGATCACAGTTTCAGTGGGTCACTAGTTTTCATACGCTTTGTCAGTATTTGGTAGCATTGCCTTTTTAATTGTTCAACTTGGGTCAAATGTTCATCCTAACTGAATGTAAACTTCAAACTTTACCTGTATGTGAAATTAGGCCACACAAAGCATCAGCTGCATATGATTTAGATAACGTACCGTTAATTAAGGTCCAACGCTGATTAAGTGATATTAATCACATTGACCGAAAATAAATAACCGTAAGTGCTGTTAACAGGTTACCGAAACCCTTGTTTATGTAAATAAGATCGGTCATGTGTTAACACCACCACAAAAAATATACACAAATCAGGTGTTTGTTATTAAAAACTATACATTTCGGAGAATAGTGTCATTTTCTCTGTTTATCTATACCCCAAATTCAGAACATACATTCTAAAGTTATGAAAGGAGCACACACAGCTCACAATTTTGGAATGCCAATTCATCACCCTGTAGCTTTGGAAATATTGATAAATCCGCTTCTAAACTCGAGAAAATTACTACAAGACAGGAAATTGAAGTTTTATTGCACTGCACGCGAATACCAGTAATTCATCTAACCAGTAAATTACGAGACGCGTGTTCGAAATGGCATCAATCATGCAGCAATGGCCCCCTCGTGTGGTGAAAATATATTACTGCACGTACATGGACGTCAGGCTCCTATTCACACATCCGTAATACAATCCATTCGCGACACGAACACTCCATGCAGATTTATTTAATAATTTTGCTGTAGACCTGAAGAAAAAACCTTTTTAATCACAGTACAAACTTAAACTACAAATAGAAATGTTAAAATATTGCTTTTGGAAAGAAATGTGTGCAACAAATAAATACAATGCAAATCAGAGAATATATGAAGACAGTAAAAACAGAATGAGGCTGAATCTGGAACGGTACAAAAGATTTATGAAAAGGCGGTACAAGCCTTTACGGGGGCGGGGGGGGGCTTTTAGTGAATACGAATGACAGCATATTAATAAAACTAATTAGTATACATTTATTGGGCGGGGAGGATATAACATGATTTTTTTTAATGGAAGATAAAATTCAATGCTGTAGGAGTGAGAACTACACATACGGCTAAAACGTCAATGACAAGCATATCCCATAGAGCAGGCCGAGCCAGTTACACTCCTGTGTTTCGCATAAACTTCCTCATCAGAGTTCAAATTACTACCACCCCCACCCCACAAAACGAACCTCTAATTTTAATAAATAAATCATACAAAATAAACTTTTGTGTTGTGGGGTGCGACACTAGAAAATGGCAACAGTGCGATTAGCTGCTTGTTACATCGGTGACAGAGCTGCCACCCGCCCTGTAATGATATATAATACTGTGTCCTGTTTTCAACCAATGCCAGATGGGATTTTTTCTGCACTTCTCCATATTGAAAGTGTAAAACCCTATTTGCCGGTGTTTGTGACTGTAAGCATTTGCATTCTGTATGTTCTACCGGATGGCAATGCTTCCACTGGTGAAGCAAGTTCACGGTGCTTCCTGCTTCAGTTGGCTCCAGTGTTTGGCAGTTTACAGTTACACAGCAGCAGTCTGATGTGCAGCAGACTTTGAACTGCACAAAGTACCGCCCCACCCACCCTTTTAACCTTGTTTATTGACAATATCTCCTTTTTAAAAGCTCTTGTGGCTCCTTAGCTGGCGGCTTCTTCACCAACACTGGAAGCTTCCTCTGAAGAAGTGCTTCTCTCTTCCTTGGTACTTCCAAAACAGTAGCATGTTCTGATAACTCAGTCAACCTTTCTGTGTGTTTGTTGGGCACAAGTGGTCCATTTTTAAAAGACTACCACATGATTGGTTGGAATTATATTGGTTTCTTTGATGTGTGCTATCAAGTAATGTTCCTTACTGACAGTTTACTGAATTCTCATCTTCTTTTCCGCAACATTTTATATATATATAAAAAAAAACATTGCTCTATGCTGAGCCTACATACACGCTGCTTAAAGGACATGCACCTGCTCCTACCTGGAAGGCAGATGATGGCCTGGGTAGCTGGGACTTTGCCTTAACGGTCCTCTCAGAAAATGGGTCCCTGCGTAAAGAGACACCACAGTCATCAGCACCTGTGGATACAACCTACCTAAAGCCTTACATGACAGACACTGGGTCATTCCAAATCACAGTCTTGGAGAACGTCTTTCAAACTACATGCAGTTTTTTCTAGTAAGTGCACCTTCTGTAAATTAAGAGGTATCAGAAAGATTAAGATGGGCCTCAGTTCTCACCTAATATCAAAACATAGCAATAAAAATGTTATTGAAGTTACAAAAATAGTTCTTTACCTTTTATTTCCACAAGATGGCGCCCAGTTACTTAAATCAAAACTAAAAAAAAAAAAAAAACAAATCTGGGCATATGAGAGGTACCTAGTACAGAAAATGAAGTTGAGACTGGATTGACACACACATCTAGTTAAACTTACGTTTGGACAAAAATTTTAATGTAGTATTCATACACTGGACTGATGCACAAGTGATAAAAGTCTCCTGGATTCTGATCACAGATGATCTAATCAGTGATTCTCAACTGGTTTGGCCTCTGGACTCACATTTTATCCTGGTGATCAAGGACACAAGTTTAAACATTTTGAAACAAAAACCCTCCTGGATTCTATGTACAATGTAAAATGAATGCTTTTCAATTTGAGAAAATATTAAAATCTCTGGCTGAAGGAACCAATGCACAGATTTAAAGCATGCTGCCGATTCTAGTTGAGTACCCCCGCTACAGGACACTTGAGTAAGGTACGGAACCAAAGTCACTCCATTAAAAAATATCCTGCTGAACAAGATGGATAAAACTACACAACTCTTTGGACAGAAGTATCAGTTTAGAATGTAAATATATGCAAATGTTGGAGGGTGGCACAGTGGTTAGCGCTGCCTCCTCACAGCAAGAAGGTCCTGGATTTGGTCCTGGGTCCTTTCTGTGTGGAGTTTGCATGCTCTCCCCGTGTTCGCGTGGGTTTTCGTTGGGGGGCTCTGGTTTCCTCCCACAGTCCAAAAGTGTGCAGGATAGATTGATTGGCGAGTTTAAATTGGCCCTGAGAGTGTGCGTGTGATTGTGTGTGCCCTGCAGTGTTTTGGTACCTGCCCAGGGTTGGTTCCCGCCTGTGCCCACTGTTCTCGGGATAGGTTCTGGTCCTCCCCGTGACCCCAGTTGGGATCCAGTTTCAGAAAATGGATGGATGGATGTTGGAGGGGGATTGGGGGATGAAGACCAGGCCACAAGCTCAGCAAAGACTGCCTTCAACTGTCTGGAGTACAACATTAACTGAACCAAGCTTCGTTTACATGAGACTAAAGCAATTAAGAAGAAGGCCCCATTAATTACCGGCACTGCAACAAGAAGGTGAGCGATTCATGTCAGTAATTTCTGCTCTGAGTCAGAGCGCTAGTAATTACACTACGCCGTCTGGAAGGCCTGCTCCTCTCGCTGCCATCGGTCGAGCCGACGGAGCACACACAGGGGCGAGAGCTGCTTACATCTGCTGCTTTATCTTGGACCTCGAGGCCGACATAAATCAAAATCCCCCTCCAGCGCTTCCCCAGACATAAATAACTGCAGAGGACAGACGTTTCGTATTGGATTCTCATTTCCAAAGGGAAAACGCCCAGCCCTATTTGTCTTAAAAAAAATAATAAATAAATAGCGGAGACAGCAAGAGCAACGAGATGAAATGCGTAAGGTTACCAATGCGTGAGCTCAATGTTTGATGACCTGGCAGTCCTGGGGGAGCCTGGTATACAGTGAGCTACTGCTACCTGAGCCACACAGGTCCCTTGCTGCCATCATTACCTTGGAGCCCCCTCTCTCCCACCACACACACACAGACACACACACAGAGAGACACACACACGCGTCAGCAGCACCAAGCCCCTGGTGGCATCACCTCCCCATTACTTATGCTAGAGGTTTCCCAGCTCAGCGAAGAAAAGTCAATTCAAGCAACGACCGCAACACTGCAGCCTTTGTGCAAAAAGATACCCATCCATGCCTTGCCAATTGGACAAAAGCAAAGCACTAAGGGCTAAGGGTGCCCAAAAACCTGGCCATCTCTAAGCCTGCCCAAGTGGTCCATACAGGAAGTCAGACATCACTGCCTTTGGGCTGCCTTGTACATCTCCAGCCTGCACACGAGCAGCAGTGGGCACCCTGGTCTGGCTGAGAAAACTTCCAGAATAAGAAAGATCCTTTTTTTTTTTTTTACACTGCCCAGAGGATGTAACCCTGAGTGGCCTTCCCTAAACGTGGATTAGCAGAACTGCCAGATGTCTAGTCAGGCAGCAGGTTTAAGCTGCTCAAAGGCTTCAAATTTAAATGTCAAACAAATAAAGGAAATGGACCAAGAAGACCCCAGCTAAATGCAATGTAAGTGCACACTGGGGTGACCCATTCTACAATCAGTTAAGCTGGCCATGGTTATGAATCAGCTGAAAGGCTGCACAACGCAAGCTGTTTATACTGACCAGCCTGTTCATAATCCCCACACATTTGCCTACACTCAGCACAGAGACGCAATACACAGTGTGCATGTGGAGCTCATTTTAGCCCGGGTGCTCTTCCAATACATTACAGCACACAGAACAAAAAACACACAGCACCAGTAGCATTAAACAAGGCCATGATTCTGCATGATTTAAGATATGAGCATATGAAAGCTCAGATTTAGATTCTTGGAGGCACACTGATACCCACGTGTGTGTGTGCCCCCCCCCCACCCCCACCCCGTGCTGTTTTGACAATGCACGCCCCCAACTCTGGGTAAAGAAAGCCATCTGCCAAGCTGCTCAGAAACTGCTGGACATGTCTAGTTAAAACAACAGGATCATGGCCAAATTGAGTCCAACCCAGGTACTGAGAAACCCGAAGGAGCCCTTCCCTGCCCTTAGGCCCAAACACCAAAGACACCAGTCTCCTTCATGCAAACCTGAGCTCAGAGGCAATGTTAACTATGGGGCTAACTATGAAAACCCTATCCTGTGCTACTCTTACCACGTGAGTGAATGTATACCATTCCGAAACTAGACGTTCAGCTAGTCTCACATTGTCTACATTAAATTTTGAACATGTGACCATGTCGGACCGTAAAGACTATTCCATTACTGTGTTTCAGTGCCAATTTAAACCTTCAAGCAGGCTGAAGGGTTTCTATTCTGACATTAAAATAACGACAACAGCTGTAGTACCCCCAACCCTGTTAGCTGCTAAACAAAGACACAGGTGGAAGAAAGCCCCGGGCAGTGTCTAAACAGGAGTGTTTCAATGCCATAGTGATGCCAGTTTTACCGTGGAGACCCAGGCCTCTCTTCAAACCGGTTTAAACCGGTCACCTGCAAAAGTTTGTACTGAAGATAACTCGCAATAACTGACTGGCTAACATACGCTGATAAACAGTACTAAAAAAAAAAAAAAATCGTTAGGTTCCTAAAAAGCAGGCTATACGATAGGAGAGTCACCAGATAAACATTTGCGAATACTGCCCATAACTGCGTCATCACTGATGAAGACGACAGATGTTACCATTACTTATATTAACCCTTACATATAGGAAAGGGGGGGAGGAAATCAATTTTAAAATGTTGGAGGGGGTGCAGAGTGTGTGCAAAATAAATAGAATGAACACGACGTCATGAAAAGCGCTACCAGCCGATGAGGAACTGAATTTAAATTACTAGCAGGTTCTTATAGCCTGGTGCTGCGAGACCATCATCGTAAAAGGTGAGCGATTTATGTTCATTACAATGTGTAAGAAACAAGAGTAAATGCAGCAAACTGCACCTAAATGTGGGCAGAGGACAGCTTAAAATATCACTCACATTTCATACTGAGGTCAAAGCCCAATTCCTTACAGCAAATACAGCTAAAGAAATGATATCCATACTGGTAGCTACCCAGTTTAACCATCTCAGCCTGTCACTCCTTCACCTAAAACGCCAATGTACTTTTGTAAACACCACAATACGCACATGAAAAAATATTCTTGTCATATATCGAGTCAGGGCGGCACACAAGCTACACTGGGGCACCCTACGAGGAAGGCCGATCATGTCATATTTCATAACTGCTGAAAAATCTTCGGCACAAGGGGCCTATCTGCACAGCATTATGTAATTGGAGAACACCATAAACGTAAGGTCAGATGTCATTTCTAATCTGAAGGTGGACACAGCTCAAGATTTACAAAACAGAAACTCTTTGATGATGGACTGATTAATTTGTAAAAATAGCCAAGAAATTCATGTTTGTTAAATAAGAGCTCGCTAAATAAGGTGTACGACATTGCCTCGTACCTTGTTGGTATAGCCTATTGGTTTTCTTAGAATATTCCTATATGATGAGCTTTTTGATACAGTATAACTTCCCTAACATGCGTCATAGAATAAAATTAAACAATTTAGTAACCTGTAGTTAGCCACGCTAAAAGCCCTGTATGTGACATTCAAGTAACTGGCATGATTAAAATAAATTCTAAAATATCAGCATCAAAATAAAAAAAACATTAAATAAAATCACAATACAAATACCATTAAGAATTTACACTAGAAGTAAAGACAGACACTGTGCAAAGAAAAGCAACATGCTCTAACAGTCTGTCCACTTGTTCAACCATTATTTACCTCACGATATCTTTTGTAGTACTGAATATCTGACTTCATCTGGCATTGAAACATGTTAATAGAACAATAATCATTAATCTGTGTGGATAATAAGGATAAAAGTAACAGCAAGAAATGTTACAATTCAGCGTTATTCATTAATAGAGTTCAACTATCCAGAAGATTCAGCTATCTAGCAGTGCCTCAGTCCCCATGTTACCGAATAGAAGTTTTTGCTGTATCTAAAAGGTGTATTAATCCAGTTCTGCTGGTAGTAATGTCCATGTGTACAAAAAACACATACTCAGTGAGCAGGTTTCTTTGGTACACACGCCTATTAATACAATCGGCAAATCGTGTGACTGCAACTGAATACATACGGCACACAGACATAGGGTCAAGTGTTTCATTTAATGTGGGGCCAAACATTAGAATGGCTAATATGCATATTTAAGTGATTTTTAAAGTGGCGTGATTATTGGTGCCATATGTAGCGGTTCCATAACCTCAGTTACACCCACCCTGCAGGAATATTCACAAAATACAGTCTCTAGTTCCCAGTAAAAGGTGCAGTAAACAAACAGCCGGTCAGCAACAGTTTTGTGGCCGAAAGTACCACATCAATGAGAGGTCAGAGGAGAATGGCCAGACTAAAGGTAACAGGAAGGCCACAAGAGCAAGAATAACCACTCAGCACAACAGTGGTGTGCAGAATGGCATCACCAAACAAACTTACCATTGAAATCTTGTACCAAAGGGGTTTACATGTATAAACTGTTGTATTTTGACCCAAAGTTTACTTAAAAAAATAAATTTGAGATTCTCGTTTGAAATGATGTATTGATTCCAGCTGCGGGTTGAAATAAAGTATATATTTTTCCAATAATCTAAATCTCAGCTGATATTTATTGGTTTGAAAGCTAAGATCGGACCTGCGAAAGCACCACATACTGAACACAATCCATCCTTTCAATGTCATGTTAATAATTCATTGTTATGTTACGCATTAAATTAACTTGTTTTTATAAAGTAATGGAAACACATAAGCAACCTTTCTGAAATGGGAATTTTAAGACTATACTGAAGCCGGTACTTCTAAGGTCTTGTTTTCTATTAGTTGTAAACATTTGCCAACTGGTATTTATTATGAAATTTAATCATCATAGATCTTAATTTGAATGAGACTGTTTTCTTATGAAAATTATCATTCATTTACCTCAAACAGTAAACACTTAGTTTGCTTACATAATGATAACAGTCACAGCTACTATAGTTACCCTGGAGGTGACTGACAGTCTCTTGACAGCTGCATTACAACGGCCTGCCAGGGGACGTTGAACGTCCTACTCGAGGGGGTACAGACACACATCCACAGCTGTGCTCCAGGACCAGCCTGACACCATAATATTGCTGCATTTCAGTGCGCGTGTACAGGAGGTAACAGGTCACACAATAGGCTGGCAAATGAGATGAGAGTGCTGATTAAGTAGGGTGGGCTCAGTCCAATGCCCTCACTGATGGAGGAGTGACAAAACATGCTGGGAAACATGACACACAGCCACTCAGCAGCGCCCCCTGCTGGGCAGCCATCAGTCACGCTACCAGCCAGGTCCTGGGCATGTGGGGAGACGAAACATGCAAACACGCATTGGCAGGTGACACCACCTTCCGCTAGACGATAAAACGTCTGCTGGTTCCATTATGCTTGTGCCATGGCCCATCCTAGGGGGTCTGAACAGGCATATGTGAAAAACATTAGCTGCATGTCATAAGCGTCAACACATGGAACACTCACCCACAGCAGGCAGGAGGTGCTGTCTTCAGAGTGTCATATAGCCACATAAAGTTCAGTAATTTCTTTAAGGAACAATACTAAGATACAAAATGAATCATACTGATATTCATTCAAATGCCACTTAAGTACTTAAGACAATAAATAATGTAATAACATACACCCTTGACAGAATAATGACTTTTTTTGTGTGTGTGTTATACAGATTAAGTGCTTGGCCTCTACACAAAAACCCATAAATAGTAAATGTACATTGTGATTCACTTAATTGTTAAAATAAAAAGGTGTAAGGCAGGAGTGGCCAATCTTATCCGCAAATGGCCGGTGTGTGTGCGCGGGTTTTTGGGATAACCTGTATGTCAGCTGGTAAAACCCAGGTGTGAGGACTCTTCAACCAATCAGTCCTCTAATTAGTAATCTAATTAGGGAGTTGCAGCGAAAACCCGCACACACACCAGCTCTTTGCGGATAAGGTTGGCCACCCCTGGTGTAAGGTATAACAAGGTGAGCGTCTAGTAAACCCAGATGAACCAGCTTTCAAAACTAGTTCTGGCATGTGCACAGCAGTAACTTCCAAAAGGCAGGATTCTGCAAAGCGGATATTGGAAAAACCATTAAAAATAGAGAATTTTCAAAACTCCCTATGTTTGTCAAAATAATGTATATAGTTTATATTATATCAAGGGATAGCAAAGGCTTGCATTGACAAATACACAAGATTAAAATGCCATAGGTTGCATAATCAATCATATGTCCTGTAATGGCAGCCTAAACCACACAACATACAGACCTGCACAGATAAACCTAATGAGTTAACAAGATTATACAAGTTAAAGTCTGTGAGTTAATCCATTGATATTCAATTGGGGGCTGGGGGGCATTGAATGAAGAGTTTACACAAGGGGATGCTAAACAGAGATTATTTACTTGGCTGACACTGTAGGGCCCAGGAACACAAAGTGTTGAATGTCTGGGACCACTGCTTGAAAAGCAGCCCAAACATTATCAAAGGAATCCAGAATGTGGCATGCCTCATTGCCTTTAATGGGTTTACAGGCCAGCAAGTTAAAAATCTAGTCTTAAGTTAAAGCTATGTAGATCTATGTAGAGATTAAATGAGAATGAAGGAAATGGTCCTAAGTAAAGTGTTCACTTCTTGTTTGAACTAGTAAGTTATCAGACTAGTTTAGTGACCATTCTTAACCTTTACTCTGCAATTCAGGCATTTAAAATGTTTTTATGAATTATGCTGTCGCATATTCTCGTGTAATAACTAGGACAAGTCAAGTGTACGTTATCATACTGAGCTGAAGAGGCAAAATGTGCATTTAATACAAAAAGACAACCAGTCACATAATAATAATAATAATAATAATAATAATAATAATGTTAAAACCCAAGGTGAAAATGCACCAGACATTACAAATATTAGAAAACACAGCAGCTCATTTGAAAGTTGGTATTTTTTCCCAGAAAGTTTAAAAATAGCATTCTACTATTTCTGGAGATAGTCTTGCCGCGTAGATCCGCGTTTCAAGCTAACTTGGACAGCTGTGGTATAGTACCGGAGGAGCGCTCTTACACTCCGACCATCAGAACACCAGCATTTAACGGAAAAGGAGACACTAATTAGATATTAATCAGCCGCACTATATATAAATCATTGGACAGATGTCAGGTCTACATGCACATACATATCATCTATTAGAAGCATAAAACAACATTCGCAACGCGGTTCAGGTTTCTGGTGTTTTTTCTGGGTTTGCTTTCTGCACTAAAAATCGAACGTTAACGCGATAAACTGAAAAGGCGCAGTATTTCCCCTTGATCCTATCAGTTTAGGTCCGGTTTTAACATCGCTACCAGCGTGTTACTAAGGCCGTACGCAAGTGCGCCTGGTCACTCCGAGCTGATTCCATTAGCGGAGCCAGGCAAAATAAGATTTCTGTCCCCTTAACTATATTATATATACACACATTTCTTGATTTATTTTTTTTTTGGCTTGCGGTCAGCTTCAAGATCTCAGCTTGCCTTTCTATAGCGATCAGGGATGTATGAGACGGCATACAGTTAGAAGGTAGAAATGCACGTACTTTCACAACAGTAACGTCGGCAAAAGTAGCGTTTTCTAGCGGCTCGGTGTTACTGCCCAGCCTCCATCTTACTGCCTCACCCCGCTCGCCCCGTTAACCAAACGGGAAATAAGGTTCATAAAGGGGCGCTCGGTATTGAAGCCTGCCCCACGGCCGCACGGACAGTAGGACTGGATAAGACCGCGTTAGGGTGTAAACACACACACCGCCCTCCCACGCCGCCCCTCAACGCTTAAAATAACAAAATAACCACAAACAGCCGAATAGGACACAAACGCGAGCTTTTTTTGACAAACCGTACGCGGCATAAGGAACAGAGCGGGACGGAGCTGCTCACCTCGGCGTGGATGCGCGCTTTAAAGGGCCAGGTCTGCCGCCCTCCGCCCGCCGCTCCGCTCTCGCTTTCTCCCTTCGCCCGAAGAGCCCCCCCCTCCGTTTACCAGAATACACCCAATTTCGCCCCTTCTGTCCACCACTTGAGACGCCGTCCTCACAGACAAACTTGCTTATCTATCGCTCCCTTCTTTTTTCTATTTCCTTAGTATAGCGGGGTAAGGAAGAGCCGCTCTGGGAGTAACGAGGCGGCCCCCGGCGGCCACGAGGACCAATCAGCGCGTGAGCGTCCGCCTTCTCCAGCGCTCGCGCCGGCTGCGTTAGGTTGAGGCTGCCTCCTTCAGCCCAGCGCTGTTTGTTTGTTTTACACTATGACATTTTTCAGACGCCTGCCTGTACAAATTAATAAAGGTTATGATTAACATCTGATTAATTTTTTTTCGATAGCATCTTTTATTTTCAGTTATTCCATCGTGCCCTTTGCAATATTAATATAATGACTTTAAACTGAACGTAATGTAAACATAAATGTCAGGGCAATAATAATTGCCAGTAGAGGCTGTACTCAAATAGCACAATCAGTTGTGAGGATTAAAACGTTATTTGAACTTTCTTTTCTTGTGTGTAATCCAAAGGCAATTTAAATGCATTCGCATAATCGTGTTATACACCAGTCACAGGACAAAACTTCGTCACACTAACGCGAAGTTTATAACTATCCTTTCTTTCAAATAACCGTTTAATAGTCACTATGTGCGATCGCGTATCCGGATTGTTTACTTGGTAAAATCTGACGGATGTAGTTTATTTCCGTTTTGTAAAACGTATACTTATCATTGCATATACTACTCATGTTAGCCACCAAAACAGGTAACTTTTTACAGGAAAAGAATTTTATGTGGAAAATTCACCGCAAAACATGTAATGAAATGGTCACCGTACTATGTACCGAATGTTTTTCATTGTGGGAAATACTGCACTCTGCAGGATATGGGACCATTGGACTATTCATAAGTGTAAAAAGTCAAGACCGGTTTACATTCAAAATGTAATACTCCTCAATATGAATTTGGAAAATGGACAGGTCCGATTGTTTTCTTGGTAAAATAAAAAAAAAAACGCAGGGGCACTAATATGAACAATATTGTCAAAAGTATTGGGACACCTGCCTTTACACACACACGAACTTCAATGACATCCCATTCTTAATATATAAACTTTAATATGGAGTTGGCCCACCCTTTGTAGCTATAACAGTTTCGACTCTTCTGGGAAGGCTGTCCACAAGGTTTAGAAGTGTGTTTATTGGAATTTTTGACCGTTCCTCCAGGAGAGCATTTCTGAGGTCAGGCACTGATGTTGGACCAGAAGGCCTGGCTCACAGTCTCCGCTCTAGTTCATCCCAAAGGTGTTTCTATCGGGTTGAAGTCAGGGCTCTGTGCAGGCCACTGAAGTTCCCCCATACCAGACTCGCTCATCCATGTCCTTATGAACCTTGCTTTGTGCGTTGGTGCACAGTCATGTTGGAATAAGAAGGGGCCATTCCCAAACTGTTCCCACAAAGTTGGGAGCATGGAATTGTCCAAAATGACTTCAAATGTTGCAGCATTACGAGTTCCTTTCATTGGAACTAAGGGGCCAACCCCAACCCCTGAAAAACAACCCCACACCATAATCCCCCCTCCACCAAACTTTACACTTGGCACAATGCAGTCAGGCAAGTACCATTCTCCTGGCAACCAGCAAACCCAGACTCGTCCATCGTATTGCCAGAGAAGCGTGATTCGTCTGTCACTCCAGAGAACACGTCTCCCCTGCTCTTGAGTCCAGTGGCGGCATGCTTTACACCACTGCATCCGACACTTTGCATTGCACTTGGTGATCTAAGGCTTCGATGCAGCTGCTCGGCCATGGAAACCCATTCGATGAAGTTCTCTACACACTGTTCTTGAGCTAATCTGAAGGCCACACGAAGTTTGGAGGTCTGTAGTTATTGACTGAGCATGCATTGTCCCCGTTCTGTGATTTTATGTGGTGTACCACTTTGTGGCTGAGTTGCTGTTGTTCCCAATTGCTTCCACTTTCTTATAAAACCACTAACAGTTGACCGTGGAATATTTAGTAGCGAGGAAATTTCACGAATGGACTTATTGCACAGATGGCCTTCTATCATGGTACCACACTTCCATTCACTGAGCTCCTGAGATTGACCCATTCTACAGATGTTTGTAGAAGGTGCTTGATTTTATAGACCTGTGGCTATGGAAGTGATTGGAACACCTGAATTCAATGATTTGGATGGGTGTCCCAATACTTTTGGTAATATGGTGTATCTGAAACTAATACACTATAAACAGCACAAGGTAATGAGAAGAAAGGTGAAAACTATTCGACAAAGGATCAATTCGCTTCCTTAAATAAAGGTTGTTAGACTAGTAACTACTAATAATGAAACAATCATAAAGACTGAAAAATAAAGATTGTTGGCCTATTTTTCCAACAAACATTGACATCAAAATAAAGATAACTCTTTAATATATGACATATTTGAGATATACTGAAAGCAAGTTCTTCCACAATGGTGTTATTCCTGAGTTAACCAAGTTACGTATCATCATGTGAAAATCCCGAACTAGTTACATTGCCTGTTATTTTGGATACCATGGTCACTGAATAGAAGATTAAGTCTATGCTGTCCCCTGCCTTCTGTCTTCAGCTTCCTGAGATGGGCTTTCTGTGATGGTGTACTGGATTAGTGGTCATGCATCGATGGTTAGAAGCACAGAGTGTTACTTTTGGGGTGGAGGTGATGGTGATATTACTATAGTGGAACTATAGTGTGGTAACTATTCAGATTGTAGATGTTTACAAGGAACTGTAGCTAAGGTAATATGGAAAAAGACATCACTGGCTACGATTCACTGTGAACAAGAGGACACACTTCCTGAAGGTCATGTCAGTGCTGCTGCTTTAGTTTTCAAGGCAAAGAATAAAATACAACACCCCAGTCGACTTACGGCAATTATCAATCCGTGGTACAGAGAGGCAGTGGACTGAGTGTTGGGAGACTTTATACAGAGGGGGGCTATGGGCGACTTGGACCACAGCAGAGCAATGGTGCAAAGAATACGAACAGTAGTCTACTGAGAAGTGGAAAAAGTCATATGGTGAGATGAGTCATCTTTCACATGTGTGGGGTGTGCCAAATGAAACCTACAGGCTTCAGTGATTGTTTCCCATGGTTCTCCCAAGGGTTCTGGCAGCCATCTTATAATGTGGGGTGCATTTTCCTGGCCTGTTTGTAGCACCACTCAAGATGTCAGAGTTTGAAGTAATGACAATAACTAGAAAATCATCGACTGATCACAGTAGTCTGGTTGGTGAAGCATTTCTATGCTGACAGTAGTTCAGTCTCATGTGATTCCTATATCACCTTCTACAGAGCTGTAACTGAGTGATTTAAAATCAAGAAAGAAAATGTAAGTCACACCACAGAAGTTCCCGTCACTAGGTCTCAATAATGACTCCAAATGATGGAATTTCAGGTGGAAGAAAGGTATTGTGGGTAGTCTAACTATTTGCCTGCTAAAAATCTCAATAAAGTTTCTGTGATAAAGTCGATGCTCTTTCATGCCATCAACAGAGAGCACAACACCCCGAACTCCAGTGCTATGGCCAAAAAAAAGTAACATGCATAATCTAGAACTATGAGGTTTGAGGTTAACTAGCTAATTTATAGTAAAACCACAAAGAGAAAGCTGACTGTTAGGCCAGTGCATCAGCATAAAGGGGAGACCCCTGAACAAATATTTCGCAGCGGGTTGGCAGCCACAGAATTGGGCTACTGCAAACCACTCTAAAGTCAGAGTCTGACTGACAGGGGCCCTAAAAATTTTCAAACATAATTGGATTGGTCTGGGTTGAGGGCCCGAAATGATACTCTTTCATGGGGCCCAAAAGTTCTAGCAGCACCTTTGCTGCCCCCTCCCCCATCTATATCTTGTTGACTACTTGTTAAGCAGGCAGTCATCCACCATACCCAAGAGATTTCCCAGGTTACACCAGTATTCGATGTTTAATTACAGCTACACTACGTGTGACATAAGGCAGCAATGTGATGAAACAAGCCTGTATGGAATTCAGCTCACCAGCAGCCCTAGTCTCTTGTGAAGTTGTTCTTCTGGCGAGTTCCTCTTTTAGCTGCACAGAAGTAGACTGATGTCTGATAATACTATGTGCCGACTGTTGTGGCTCCATGCCCAGGAGACAGAAAGTAATCACATTCATCACATCTTAGTCTATTGCCAAGTAACCCTGCATAACTAACAAAGTCATTTCCCATTTGCTTAGCCGTTGCATTTATCAAAAGTGATTTGTGCTGCTTAAAGCATTTTGCACACTTTTATATGTTTATTGATGCATTTCTGATTAATTTTGCACAATGGTACAGCTACTCCAAGTGCCAAGAGTATGCAGTGGCCTACCTTGAACTACATTACAGCACAGATAAGACTTACCCCTTCTTCCTAAGATACGCACACTGTTCACGATCTTAAGAATTGACCAGTCCTTAGTAATATGGCACAGCTATTTTAGTATTTTACATAACAGACTCTATATACAACCAAACACTCCAGGCCAGATAATTAGGAAGGCCTGTCTTCTAATGTAAAAAGCCCACTCCACCAGACAGATAATCACATGGCTGCAACCGAGCACAAGGAGTCCACAGCCAGGGTCAAGAGGTTCACTTGCTGTTTGGCTGAGTATTACGTAGAATGACTGAGGTGCCTAATGTATGAGATTTTCAACGGCGTGCAATTGATGGTGCCACATGTGGCAGTTCCAGCACCTCAGAAACAGCCGCCCTCCTGGGATTTTCACATGCTACAGTGTCTAGAGTTTGCAGTGAATCGTGTGATGAACAAAAATATCCAATCAATTATCTCTTCTGTGGGTGAAAATACCCCGTTAATGAGAGAGGTACGAGGAGAATGACCAGACTCATTAAGGCTAACAGGAGAGCAAACATAACAGCCCAGTATAACAGAACTACCCTTCAAGCAGTTCAGAAGGCAAAAGTGTGTCCTATCCAGTTGAAGCTATGTGTACCTAACAAAGTGGTCATTGACTTGGACACACCCATAGAAAGCTTAATTTCTACAATTCTGTAGCTATGACCACTTTCTCTCTCCCTCAAAGGGAAAAGTCTGTATCTTCTGCCCCCACACTCTGGTGCCAACCTGTGCAGACATAATAACCATGTCCAGACATCTACAAGTCAGGCACTTGATATTTCGTCTAGCAGTGTAGCTCAATGAGAGATGCTGATCATCTTTATGGTTTTTCCTCCCCTGTGAATTCCAACCATTCAAACTTTGAACTAAAGATTTTCCATACTATGCAATCATTCCCATTATGAATCTGCTCTCGTGGTTCCATTTCATGGTTCTGGAGTCTCCTATTTTTTGGCCTGCTCTTTTGTTCCACTCATTTATAGATACACAAAAATAGATTCTCTTACTGTCCTGCCAGTGGAGTCTATTCACTATCTATGAGCTTTGAAACTGCTATTTAGATGCTAAAAAATTTGATTGAATTCCTACATCAGGTACACACAGTCCTACTGTACATCCTCGTCTTAGACTGTTCAAAGTCATCTCCTCCAATGCGAACAGGATTTGCAGGAATCCTCCATTTTGTCTTTTGGGTAAATATACTACAGCTCTAACACATTTTCTGCTTGGGGATTTTAATACCAGATTTCTTTTTTTATTTCTGATAATTCCCTTATCATAGTTTAGAAAATGACTACTGATTGAAACATGAACAAGCTAGCAAAGTCTGAAATAAAAAATACTGAATTGCTCCACTTTGAATATTAATGCTAAATATTTGATGTCTTTATACAAATGATACTTCACATTTAAAAGGAACCTGTTTGATTCTGCAAGTTTAATTATGTTTTAAAGAATGTTAAGCCTTAGGTGGTGCCCAAAAAGACTGAGCTGAGGAGAAGCCTACAGGTTTACGTTTTAACGTTTTTCATAAAGGTGGATTTTATTCAACACTGACACTCACTGCCCACAGACACGCTGTGAGGACAGTACGGAGCTACAGTAATCCCTCTGAAAAGGTGAACATAAATGAAAATATATGCAAGTAAACATAAAATAATTGCTTTGTATAAGGGAAGAATGAGCGAGACTGGTGACCATACTGAAACTGCAATCTGTGGAAATGCCACTGAAAACACAACCTGAACTATTTTGGTAGGTCTGGTAACAGGTTTACACTATAAATAAAAGTACAACAGATTTAAGACTCAACAGCAACTAGCAGCAACCAAGCTAGAGGCTGGGAGATACGCAGATCAAATAATGGTGGAACTTGACAGCCTGTCCTACCACACTGGTAAACGGCCCAGGTTAAACCTAGCCTTCTAAATAAAGACAGCACGACTACAAATGTAATGTTGCCTGTTTGGTGAATAGAAAATGCAATACACTCTTACTACAGTGCCTGTGGTCCTCCCATGACACATACCCCACTCACTATTAACTAGCCTGGTCACGTGGGCGGCGGCTAGCTGCCTGCTGCCATGGCAACAAGGCTCGCACAGTGAAATTCTGTCGCTCTCCCTCCATTTTAACGCTCTCCTCTGTCTGCTCGACAGCCTAAATAAGCAGCTTTGTGGTCTAGACTCCCGAGCACACTGAGACAAACTGTCCTGCAATTAGAGGATCCATCAGTCTCCCGTTTAACATCAATGGCACCAAATTAATCTTTTAAAGTGGGTCGTAAAGAGACTGAGAGGGGTAGATCTGAAAAATGGACACATCCATTCACATGTATGCATAAAGACAAGCCTGTTTATACTACCGGGAATCTGAGGACGAAAGCTGCCTCCAGACCGGGCACCGTGCCGCTGTCATGGGGCGATCCTCAGCGCCTCGAGCACAACGAAGCAAAACATACCCGGGCAGGCGGCGTGGCGGCGACACGCTGCGCTGCGCTTGCTTTCGGTGCGATCAAACGCGCTAAAAATAAGCAGAAGGTCCCGGAGGTGCTGAAATTAATGAGTTTACGCCCAGGTGTGTCACCCGGGAGGGCTGCCGCCCCAGAGGGCGCCTCCTCAGCGGCCGCTTGACACAACAACGACCAGAAATGGCGTGCGGTTAAACAAATTTGCAGGCTGTTAAGCTAAAATGTATTCACGGTAGGGGTAACTTGTTTTAAAATGAGCAAAATGACCCAGCATATGGCATATATTTCTTTACCGGTTATATTTATGTACTTCTGCAAAGACTGCATAATCGAAACCAGCACAGTAAAATAAACAGATTCCCACGCTAAATCTAGACGAAAGGTTAAAGATAATCTAAGCACCTAATGTGCATTAATATTTAATTGCAAGTGTCAAGCTGCAGTCTAGGATGTTAGAGAGGCAGGGGGTACATGGGTAATATTTTACAGAGTTAAAGGCGTACTGGGTGTGTAGGGAATGTAGCAGATGTCTGCGACGAGGGGGTCTGGAGGAAGCACAGAGGGTCCTGGAGTGCCCAGAGATTACTATTGGAGTGCAGAAATGCGTGCCGGTAATGTTCGCCCTGTGCATCTGAAATCCTACTTGGACTCCAGGGTGAAGTCTGGAAAAAATGGATCGTTTCTTTGACTCCTGAAAAGGGCACATAGGTTGCCGTAAAAGGGTATAAAGAGTAAAATAAAATGTTCCCAGTAACCAAAGCCCCAGAAATACCAATACGGGAAAGAATGGAACTGGAGCCAAAAAGAATAAAATAATCTGTAGCTTCTAGAAGCAGATTTCTGTCCCAAACAGCAAACCCAACCTGGTGTTGTTTTTGTGTAGCATAACATGCAACCCCAGACCCATCTGTCACTCAGCCTGGAAAATGGAGGTATCGGAAAGATAACTTCACAGCACCGGGGGATGATTAGGCTATGCACACAGATCCAATACTGCCTGCCTTGCCGAGTGCGCCCCCCAATATTTGGGGTTTACAGTCTACCCTTCTGCATCGCAGCTTCCCCCATGGCGGACTCGGTATATGGTGAGGTCGGCAAAAGAAATTAAATGGGGATTTTTTTTGGGAGTTTGGCAAAAACCGCAGATGACGCAGAAATAGTTTAGTAACTTATAAATGCATAAAATTTATGTACAGGGCTGGTTTGGAGGATGTCAGGTGTTTACTGCAGCCTCTCGTGTGATATCTCTGAGCGATCTCGCTTCTCTTTGTTCTGCTTGCCAGGGGGACCAAACAATTTTACATGGCTTTTCCAGATCGAAGGGCGCCTGGACCCCTAACCCCCACCAAGTGGAAGGGTTGACTATTATTATTCTCTAATCTACAGCTCACCTGCCATACCCATTTTACCTTGGTATTCATTTTCAGATGACCCTTCCATATCAATCATGCAGACTGTGTGATTTGCTTGTAAATGTTTTTTGCTCAGTATATCAGACTACGGTTAGCAGATGTGGAAGGAAGTCAATTTCCCCCGTGTTGCTGGATTTTCGCTCCTTAGGGAAAGTCCGTGTTAAACCCCATTTACACTCTCTAGGGAGGGGTACCTGGCTTTTCTCTGCCTGCGATGGCCAAACCCTGCTAGTAGAGGAAGAGCTAAATTACCCGCTTTTCCTTTTGAACGTCCATTTAAAAACGATGTCCCAGCCTTACATTTTCTATTTCGTTCTTCTGACATGCTGCTGGTAACTACAGCAGTAGTGACTTATTGTGTGCCATGACATGTATTGCAAATCAGCAGATCCATGGCTTATTGATCGTCCATCCACAGGTACCGAGTTTTCCATTTCCTATGCATAATTATCCGGAGTTCCTGTAAGCCTGGAGTCTACCCAGGGCAAACACTCACACACAGTCACATGCTACAGGCAATACCAATTCCATTACTTAGATGTCTTTTCAGTTGCGGGAGGAAAGTAAGTACTTGGAAGAAGCCCTTGCACACACAGCCAGAACATGTAACCAACACACACACAAACACACATACACACACAGTCCATGTATTCACATGTTTACGAGGACATCTGATCCCCAAGATGTAATGATTACAAAAAATGTGCACGCACACACACGGCCAGGAATAAGATTCAAACCCACAATCTGGGAGGTGTGATGCTACAAGGTCACTCACCAAGCAAGCTTACCCTGCAGGTCTTCATGGAATCGATAATTATTTTAAGGAATATTTAATGGACTGGGAGATTCTGTCTGGTACACATGTATAGATACAAATACTGTGAAACCACTGTGGTGGTTCCCCATCGTCCGCAGCCAGGCTCCAAGCTCTGGTGGCCATCAAAGTGGTGTTTCATCCCTCAGGATGGTGGAGTTCTCTGTTGACTCATTTTGTGAGTGTTATTTATAGACAATGAAAAGACTTCCACTCAGTTGGCCTGATTTTTCCTGATGCGTAAAATTATGCTGATGCCTGTACCTTTCCCCCCGCTGCCATTAAGGCCCAATTACCAATAGGCATGTCCCTTAGCGGCCCTGGGGCAGCAACGAAATGTGAAGGCAGTAACACCCTGGGACGGTTAACCTCTACACCACACAGAGGTCGGGCTACAGCGGACACGCCAAGGTGGTAAGCGTTCACCTTTTAAGTCGCTGTAGTCCCATGCGATTTCACTCCACATCTATATCAGCTGTTTGAGAAAAGGACTGCAAATTTGTCACCTAAAGACAAAATAATTCAATATCCATGAAGAGGCTTAATCAGAATATGTTTAATCAAGGACAATTTTGGAATCAGAGTGGGCGAGCCTAGATTGGGGAGACATGGAAGATTTTGCTGTGATAATCTGAATGAGACTATTTAGGTTTAAGTGGCAATTGACTATTAGTATCCAGCAAAAATTAGCATCTTTAACAGAAATCCTGAACAGTTCCTACACCCAGAGTTGTATATGAGCTTGCTGGGTAACCAACAAGTGTGAGACAATATGGTGTATTAGCTTCACTGCTTGTTTCATCCGTCAAACGGATAATTCTGAGTCGGAATCCTCGGAAGGGGATTTAAAGGGAAACTCTCAGTAAGGAAAAGGTCTTTCTTCCACAAAAATATTTTGCCTGATTCTGTATTCAGCTTCACATGTGACTTGTGTGGTCCGGTTGGATTGCCGTGTGGCACTCATTAGAGCCCAGAGTCCGCACCCATGACCTTCTTAAGTGGTGTGCCGGCTGAAAGCACTGTAATTCAGAGAAATTATAGTGGTGCTGGCTGCCAGAGCTGCTGGCATACAGAAATTAAAGGAAAAGAGAGAGAAACACTGAGCGAGAGGCAGAATCAGAGACACAGATCACATGGCTTTTATTTTGGCTGTTGGCCCCAAACCCAAAGTCAGGTGTTTTTCAAACCACATCTTGCAAAAATATATGGAATGGAGAAGGAATCGTCGGCACAGAAAAATATCATATGGAATAGAGGAATAAAGGCAGGTAAGAATAAATAAATGGGATTTGCTTTCCATTTACATACCTTGCTAGGCTTTTTGAGATTAAAGATCAGGTTAATCTTACAAGTTTGATGAAATATCTTAGAGTATGATGCTAGTTATAATGACTAAATCAGGCTTGTCTAGGAGGATGTATGGAAAAGAGTATAATAAGCAAATACATGTACAATACTGGGTGCACTGTAGTCGCAAACGAATGTTGAGGTACAAGCCATGTCCTTTTATTGTTTAAAATGGGAACTCTTGCTTTTCTCAATATCCTTACCTGGGCGAACCAGCATCACCATGTGGATTGAGCAATGGCGTTACCGTGGCAACCGCATCTCGTGCAGAATGCAGAAAGCAGGGGTTGGAATTAAAGAGGAGCGCAGCGTTATGCAGATCATTCCTGAACAGCAGTGAGATTTGAGCAAATGAGACCCTTCCAGCGAGGGTCTGGTAGCAAGACCAGAAAAAAAACAATGGCTGCATTTTAAAGGGTGTTTTATTAAAAAAAAGTCATATTGTATGCAGACTGATTATAATATTATTTTTATTACTATCATCATTTGTCATGGGATGCATGAACACAGTATATCATTGATAGGAAGACTATTGCTAGGAGGGAATGCTAGATGGTAACTTCATTAAATAAAGAGCAAACATTGAAAATATCTGGTCGTAATCTTAAAAGTCAGAACAGAAGACTGCACAGGGGTTTAAAAGACAGATGCTTCACAGTCTGGACCTTTGCCCTCATGCTGGCGTGTGCAGACAGCTACCCATAGTGACAATGCTGGACATGCGGGGGTTACAGCAGCGATGGCCACAGCCCCCAGTCGCTGTTAAATGCCAAAATTAAAGAACATCCTCAGAGGTCCACTTCTCTCTTTCTGTCAGCTTCCCTTCCGGACCTGTCCAATGTCCAGGGATGTCCTCCTTTGTATGAGGAAAACCAGTCGTCATGTCCGGCTGCGGCTGGAAGCCGTGGATTGTATCTTGGTCCGTTGATAAGGTGAACGTAGGTTTGCTGTGGTATATTTTCACACATGCTGCAGTAAAACCTCTAGTATTGTCCCACTCCTGTCCAGAATATCTGTGTGAGTGTGTGTGTGTGTGTGTTTGGACCTGTACAAACATATATTACACTTGTAAGTATTTACAACAGATAACAGACCTTAAACCAAAGCCTAAAACAAAATTAGGGAAAAAATGCCACAACTGGATTTTGTTCGGAAAGGCGAGCATGAACTGACAGACACACATGAAAAGTTGATTCTTACAGAAATACATTTGATTCTTTCCTACAGATCTTTCCCTTTCATGTAAAAAAAAATGTACAAAATTTGAAACGCATTTAATGGTACATCGTGTGATACTTTGCCGGAGCAGTCTGGTTTGGAGCCTCTCCTTTCTTATTATGTATGTGCTTTTCAAAACTCGCTTTGCCTTCATTTGCTTGTAAAAAGCTTTTCAGCAGAGGAAACAGGACAGGACAGGCGCAGTTTTTCGCCCCACAACAGCACAAAAAAATGGTGGGATGGCTGGTGAGACAGTCTGAAAGACATCATTTCTGAGTTTGGCCCCGTAGTTTCTCAGCACTGCAGTGACTTTTCCC
>JAODJX010000035.1:20979207-21008400 GCA_026776945.1 Isichthys henryi | reverse complement strand
TTGCTTCCGGGATAGGCTCCGGACCCCCCGCGACCCAGTAAGGATAAGCGGTTTGGAAAATGGATGGATGGATGGCCATGGTACTATGAGATATGGTGACAGCCCATACTGTGCTTTTTAGACTAACAAAGCATATTGTTTGAATCCAACCTCAAATCATCTTTCTTTGGTTCAGGTTAGATTCGTTCCCTTTTTATTAGATCAAAAGAAGCGGGAAAACTAAATCATTTAATCAGGGTGGTTGTCGCCATAGATGGAAACCTTGGGAGTTCTTGCAACCTGAGACACTCCAAAAAGCCCTAAATGAACCTGCTCAGGACATCAACCATTATTGCTCTATCTGACCACGTCGACCCTTTACATTACCTACTGGTCTCTACATTCCAACCACTCCCCTCCTTCCTGACCTGGCTAAATCACCGGACAAGACAGCTGCGTTATTCCGAGCCCTTCCTGCATCTAACAGGAAGTCCCAGGGGCAAATCAGTTTCTATCATGACATTGGGGAAGAGGAATAATGTACCAGATAAATATGACTATTTTACAAAAATTTTGATGTTGAATGATACCATGGTACTCGATTAATAGAGTAAAGGGATTTACCTTATTATTTGAATGTTTTTCTCTATAGGTCAAAACTGCTCAATGATAGTTTAATTATTATAGTCATAATATCTATCTTTCCTGCCTTGTCATGTATCTATGTCTGGACCAGATGCAAATGTCACTCAATAGTACATGACCCAATCAGTGCCTGTATCGTTTCTAAGCCTTCCATAAGTGCCATGACTCTAAAAGACGCATGGCACATAAAGGCTAGTGGCTCCACTAGTCCTATTCGCTTACTAGATCACAAAAGAGTAGGATATACCTTCTATCACCTGTTTAATGGAGAATGTGTGTATCTCACACGACGTTCATGCTACAGGATGCAGCTGTCTAAATGTATCAATCTTAAGCCTGCATTTCAGGGATAACTGATTTGAGACGGATGATGCCATTGGGGGAAGGATCTCTCAAGGTGTGCAGGCACCTACTTTCAGCCTGACTCCCTGCCCAGTGGTCATTGGTGGTGCCTGAAGTGATGCTCTCCCCTTCCACCCCATCCTCCACCTCCACCGCCTCATCTATGAACATCTCATTGGGTTTGGAAGACACCAGCATCGAAAACAGGCTGGTAAGAAGTGACATTGTGCTTAGGGCTTAAGAGAACAATCAAGCCCTGTCTCTGAATGGGGAGGGAGAGTAAGAAACAATTAAATCAAAAACATGCTAAGGACTCAAAGGTGTTCTGTTTCACAGATGACTTTTCAAAGTAGTTTTTACAGTAAAAAAGGCCACTCTTCATCAGCGGGATGTTCCATACAGCCCCCACAACTTGGCACGGATGGGCAGTAGCTGGTCTCCGTGTGGCACTGCTGGACACGTGAGGAGCATGCAGACGGCTGGAGCGGAACCAGCAAGTGAACCTTAAAGACTACCAGTACTGAGAACTACAGAGAGACACTAGAACAGGCCGTTTGCCTTGTAGCTGAGTCACATTGTGTTATCAGAATAGAAAGAAGACATTTACGCATTACCAGATTTGGCAAAAAATTCAGCATGTGGCATTTCAAACGTGACTCAAGAATTTAACTTCTGTGCTGCGTTTCTCTGGTACAGAACACCAGGAGAGGTGAGACTTCAGCCGGCAGAAAATATCAGGGCTAAACATGGAGAAACAGGAAAAGCTGAAGGAGTTTTCTTCCTAAATAACATAAATCTTAAAAACAGCAGCAGAAACCTGCGGTTAACTTTATAGCTGCCTTTTCCTTCCTTCCGTATCAGGATCTTTCTGCTGGGCCGACTTGTGAAATAACGGAGTGAATTTTTTGACCGAGAGCATCCGACCGGCAGATTTTGCGGCCGTCTCGCTGACACAGCAGCGGCAGGGTGTCAGCGGCCTCCATCCCGGTGCCTCAGCCCCCGGATTAAAACCTGTAACTTACGTGGCTGAAGGAATAAAAGAACAGGAGGAGGGAGAGGCAGCCCCAAACAGACCCACTATGCAGGACAAACGCCATGCACACCAGCACACAGGGGTCGTCTCCGCCAAACCACCACCATGACCTCGGCTCTAGATGTCCCACTCCCTCTGCTGCCGTCACCGTTTGGGATCATTGAAAGTATGGCATTGTCCTTTTCCACTTTTCCACACTTCTTCTGTGTCAGTCTCTCCTTCCTTGTTGGAAGCTCCTCCTCACAAATGACACGTTCCAATTAAAAAAGGTGACGCTTAATGGTCTGAGTATGCTGTGAATGGATCATGTTTTCATATGAGAAAGGAAAGTGGGCGGTGTAAGGGGTTACATAAAATTCTGCTAGGTCACATGGTTCTTCGCTCTTCTTTTTGAACATACCTACTCTTCCCCCAGCTTCCACCTCCAACGCGCGTCTACTTGACCCCTTCTCCTCCTCGTTCCTTCTCCCCTGCTCCCACCAGGCCTACATGACGCTACACTTGCCCTTGAGCTTGTCAGCACGCTTCTGCTTGTTGGAGCGCTTGCCGTCGATGTTGAGGCTCATGTTCCGCTTCTTCTCCAGGTTGAGCAGCTCCTGGAAGAGCTCTTTGACGTTGTAGTTCATTTTGGCCGAGGTCTCCATGAAGGCGCACTTCCAGGTGGCCGCCTGGGCCTCGCCCTCCCTGGTCTCCACCTCCCGCTGGTTCTCGTCGCACTTGTTCCCCACCAGCATGACGGGGATATTCTCTATGCTCCCTTTGATAGCCAACACCTGCTGGTAGATGGGCTTGAGCTCCTCCAGCGACTGCCGGCTGGTGATGGAGTAGACCAGAATGAAGGCGTGACCCTTGGAGATGGACAGACGCTGCATGGCGGGGAATTGGTGACTGCCCGTGGTGTCGGTGATCTGCAGGGTGCAGACGCTCTTGTCGCAGCTGATCACTTGCCGGTACGTGTCCTCCACAGTGGGGATGTAAGTGTCCCGAAAGGTCCCCTTTACGAAGCGCAGTACAAGGGAGCTCTTCCCCACCCCCCCGGCCCCGAACACCACCACCCTGTAGTCATTGCTCTGCTCTGGCATCTTGACTTTGAAGCTTCCACACTACGTGTTTTCCTGAGCCTGAGAAGAAGAGAGAAAGCATGGGTTTGTAGGGCATGAAGAAACATCTCTAGCATCACCTCTTGAAATTCTGGTACCTCCACCCTCCCATCCTCAAGGATAGATGCATGTGGTGTAAAATACCTCAAGCACATTGGTGCGGGAAATCTGTGCAAATCAACCTCTCTGAAAACAAAGGATCACATATGTCCGATATAAGACGGATCTTTGGATTTTTGAGTTCATCTTTTACTTTATTTGGGGTTTTTAACTATTTTTTTTTCCATATTTTTTTTTTAACTATATTTCATGTCATTATTAATAGAAACCATTAATAGATTTTATGCCAATTCTAAATCAGGTAGTCTTTCATAATTTAATACCTGTAAATAGATGTGCATGCAAGTTTGTAAGAGTACAGTATTCCAGGTTAAACGCTCCTTGACGCAGTGTGTAGCCGTTTAAGCAACACGCTTTACAGGCCCTTTTGAAAAAGGTCCTTATGCATTATCGTTTATCTAAGCCTGAAGCATCTCAGCGGAGCAATGGACGATCGATAGGCTCCTTCAGTGCTGCGACTGCCCCACGGGCTGCGATATCAAAACACATCGCGGCCACAGCATCTGAAATATGACCAGTACAGCACTGGGCCCTGGGAAATCAACGTGGTGTTCGTACGTCCAGAAAACAATGCCAGTGCTTTTAACGCCGGGATCTGATTTCATTCTTAATGTGATTAGGCAAGGAAACGGAAGGCAGGTCCCGTCAGAGTAATATGATCAAACTGGTTCAGCGTCAGGCTCATTATTACATGTGGCTCATTTAATTTAACATGACATACTGTATGTATGTAACTGCGTATTTGCGTGCGTGTGAAACAGAAATGCAGAAGAAATTAGGAGACTAAATGTGGGCGATGCAGGAAATGCACATTACTTCATGCATTCCTGTGTGAATCCCTGTTTACGTATTATTCTGGGCAGCTGAGTTAGCACCCTCACCCACATCCAATTGTATTATGCATCTGAGTGCTCCTCTTCTCTGTATGCATGCATATCAGTGCATTTCAGTGTTTGTTGTGCATCCCTGCATGCATCGCTGTACAGTAGATGGGTATACTGTATTTGGGTGTTTCTCGTTCACACACCTGCATACATCTGGGTAAACACCACAAAGGTCAATATGGAAAACACAAATTTTCTATATTTCAATAATTGATAAACAAGAACTATATTTCTGTATCCAGTGTCTGGGGTTATAAACCAGAAACTGAGCAATGGCTACTTATAACCAATTTAAGTGCCCCAAATTTCCCCAAAACCATGCTAGTTCGATGTCCTACTTCATCCCACTACACATTGCACATTATAAAAATGAAAGGCAGCTGTTAGACGGCATTTGCAGATGTGGATTCCCAGCTTGTTGAGGGCATCGCCTGGTGCTCTCCTCAGCCTCCGCCGCTGATCTGTTTTCCTGTTTTGGCCATGTTTGTGCCTCTTGTGCCCTGCGCATCCCCGTCCGCGCGTGTTTTTGTGGATCTCTGCGCGTTTTTTCTGCATGCTTCAGACTGCGGCCTCTGCCTCCGTCAGCACGAGGGTCGGACGTCGTTAACAACTCATATATCTTGCCGAAGCTCAACCTGAAGCCATCGGTCTTTGAGGCAAGGGAGACTGGGAGGTGAGGATGACAGATGAATCACACCTTTGTGTCTCTCAGAAGGTGAGGAGGACAAACCGTCATCTCCATCATGTTAAGCTGTCTTACTTTGTGCTCAGGACTACAGGAGCTTTGTTAACCCAACTGCACGGACTGACAAGAAAAGCAGTTTTTATTCTATAACTTCTGACAGGCATATCGAACTGTAAATATATAAAAGTCACTATGAATCATGTCAAACTACAGAGAGACACCATTCCAGTGTATTACTGCCAGATAATAAACAAAGGATTATGACAGTTACACGAGGACCACTATGGACAGAGACCCCAGTGTGACTTTTACATGGGGGCGTCATGTCGTCCCCAGCGCCCCCCCAAAAAAGAGCTGCTCTGAATACCCCAGGCACGCTCTCCGATTGAGGCACACATGAGGTCACCCCATGCGGTTAAATCAATAAGTAAATGGAAAAGAACCTTTGATCGATGCCTTTCAGCTCTATGACAGAAACAGCAGGATTCTCCAGTCCACTGTCAGCAATGATAACTGACTTATCCTTTCTGGGGGTGGGGTGGGGGTGATTGGGGGCATCTTATTAATTTATATTTGCCTGGGGCTTGCAGCTGAAGCAATTTAGTGTATTAGTGACTTTAGCCAACCTGCCCTGCCAAAGCCAACATTAACTCTGGCACGTCCCCCTCGAACGTCCTCTGCTGTTTCCATGGAGACCAGCCGATGGCGTCACGCTCAGAAATAACCTCCACGCTTGTGTTCATCAAGCTCATAAATGTGGAGAAGGCCACACGTTGGGCCGCGGCGCAGACCACACCATTCAGACCGATAAAAACCTGCCACCAGAGTCTGCCCATTAATAACAGCTAAATGCAGTCACCCAGAGTAACCCAGAGAAAACCGGAGTCACCTGTCTTGGGAAATACCTGGCACAAGGCAGCTTACGGCTGCTAATCTGTAACAGGCTTCCAAGTAATACCTGCTTTCACCTTAAACGAAGCCTCCTCAGCCATCCGTCTTCCTAAGGCCGTAACACACAGTGACAGCTGGGGCGAAAGGAGCTACGCTCCATATGACTGGCTGCCATTTTCCCTGACGCATTGACCAGCCGTTAGTAACTGAGGATGCCACTGTGACGAGCACCTGATGACCTCGAGGAGGCAGACGGGCAGAAAGCCTGCTGGGCCTTGAGGTCACCTGTAAGTGCTATTGAATTGTTTAAGCCTGTCCTGTGAGTTTGCTGTAAATACAGCGTGTAAAGAACACCCTGCACACAAAAAATGCACCCTTGCTGATAAACCAATGGAAGAGCACTTTATACCCACAACAAATGTTCGCACCCCAGCCAATCTACAGCATGGGTGAAGTCGATCTGACAACCGGCGGTAAATGTGCACATATGTGGTGAACGGTAAAGGTCCATGAAGCCAGGGCGTGTGCTGTGCGGGGTGGGGTCACTGTATGAGGGTTTGCACACTGCCCTGCCTTCGCTTCTCATACTTTTTGGTGTTTTGTATATTTTTTGGGAATTGCCCAAGTACTGAAAGGACTGCGATTGAGGTCTTTCGCGGAGGGAAAGCGGGTGAAGACGTGAACCGCCACAAATCATCGACGTCATCAGTCAGCTACTGTAAAAAACCTGTTGGAAGGACTTAAGCGAAGAATGATTCACCTCTTTTTAAAACCCCAGCTATAATTACAACATTAGTGTTCAATCCAGTAACATTAAGTTGTAACTATTCGGTATTTTGCTCGGTATACGTAGGCCTACCGCTGTAGCTGCGTTTCTGGGTTTAACGATGTCTGGCGCTCGGGAATCCTTGATGCACACTTACATTCACTGTGTCCTGTTGTGCTGAACGACCGTGGAGCCCAGTCATTAGCGGTAAGTGGTCCATTGTTATCTCTTTGCTGGATCAGCATAAACACACACGGAGGGAGGAGATGTACAAGCATAATGATTCATTTTAAACTATTTATATACGGCGCTCCTCCCCCATAGTTACCCCGAAGTGCACTAATGAAACTCCCCGTGGCCCAGAAGCATGCATGATCATATGGTACAACTGCGTGTTGGGCAGGTTGACCAAGACCACCCCCCTGGCCGGCCAAGTCAAGCAAGGAACAGACGGACGGGAAAAAAGGACAGCAGCCCTGAGACCTCCAGTAGCCCTACGGCGTGTAGGAGTGTCCCGTGTGTCTGAGGGTGAGAGTTAATGCCTGGAAGGAATTATGGATGCTCCGTGTGGGAGTCAAAATCATCACACAACACCACTCGCTTAATTAACGATAGTAAACTGCAAAAAATGGCTTTTTTAAAAAAAAAAAATTAATTAAAAAAATAATTCCCAAAACCAACTTTGCCAAGTTTAATGTTTATTTGTGTACTGCAAATCACCAGGTTTCATGCGGGTACTCCTCTCACAGTCCAAAGATGCTCAGTTAGGCTAATTTGTCTACAATTCGCCCATAATGTGTGAGTGAATATGCCCAGCATGGACCGGCTTCCCATCCAGAGAGCGCCAAGCATCACATAGCATTCTGTATCAAAGGACCTACACTGAAGATATAATGCCAAGCTTCTTATCAGCTCATAAAATACACACCCAACTGCCCTCCATCTCTCACTGCCCAATAAACGTTTCCTCTAATGGTTTTATTTAATGAATTGCCAAAAATAAATTCATAAATTATCAAACAAATCCAAGAAATAAAGTCTCAAATTATAAAATGGAACAGTACTGACTGTCTTTCAATGACATATGAAGATCAAAGTACTTATAACTACAGATACACCCACCAATCCCCCAACTGCTTGTTCCGGTCAGGATAACCACAGATAAAAACTCTCAAAAGCAATATAAGGTAAATCTTTCCTGCACGGATTTAATTATTTATACAAAATAACGATAATGGAACAATACTATACGTATAACCGATAATGATAATCCCATGTCAGTAGTCATATCTTGTTTGTCACTGGCACGAATAGAAACTAAGAGTAGCTATTCTGAATGTATATTTTTAAAAATACATTTTATTGGTTTTAAATCGCCTGCTATCAATTTCGCTCCTAAAAACTCTCACATAAAAGCCAGCTGAACGTTCATGTCTCGAGGGAGGTCCCTGCAACTCCACAAACACGAGAATCCCCACTAGACTATCTCTGCTTATAAGCAAAGAGACTCTGCCCTATAAATAAGGCACTGAATGTGGGTCAGTGACCAGCTGGTAAGCTTCAGGTCCTTCTACACACCCAGACTCCAGAAAGTATATGTTAGCCAACCTCTCTGGTCTTTTAACATGTACAGGGGCATTGATCAATGGACACAAAGAGCTCTGGACAAAAGCCACCTAAGTGTCAGAGTTTGAGGAATCCGATCCCGGTGCTGAGTGGGCACAGCATATCCAGCAGTTTAAAATCTAATTATCTCATTTTTAATCAAATTTTTTTATCAAATTAGAAAATTAATAAATGCCTAGCTGCCCAGCTGGTTCAAAAACCTGATAAAATTAGAATGGGATGCTCTGAGTTTAGCAAAGAGGACCAAGGCAGCATCAGACAATTTTATAATTAAATAGTAATTTAATCTTTATTTAGTTAAATCCTGATGCAGCTCCACCTCCTTGACAAATCCCTGCAGTCATTTCTCCCATACCATGATAGTTGCCTGAAAACCATTGTGTTATGAAAATGACATCATCATAATAGTAAATTTAAATAGTATGTCAACGACAAAAAGATTTGGAGGTTGAGAGTACTAGAATCACAGTAACAAGAGTATTTCTTAAGGGATCTGTCTACAAATGCAAGCATACACCATATAATATTGTTATTACGGTAGCCAATGAATGACACCCAACAAAAACAAATAAAAATGACACAGAAAAACCCCGGGTATCACATAAACACATGAGACTGAAAACAATTTTTGCTATAAAAACAGTAAAGTAAATGCATTTGTTTAATCAGGTCATGATTATAGTTGTATATTATTAAAAGTACAGTATGCCAGAATGAATTTTGCCACCACTTACCACTTGAAGATACGATTGACAGGAGAGGATGGTGGTGTAAGTTGTGGATTTAAGGGGAAGATAAATAAGGTATCTCTTGGCCTGGCTAATTTGATGCCTTTTTTCTTCTTACTCAGGAGTGGTGAGGTGTTCCGTTTTATTTTATTGAGAAGGTCAAAAGGGGGAGCCACCCTTAACCAGGAATGGGAACAAGTCACTCAGTGGTGAATCCGAGTCAACTCTCCAGTAAAACAAAGTGAAATCTCAGGTCACGTACCTTCAATCCAAGTTGAGTCGAAATCATCATTTTTGCTGTTGAGTCACAAGACATCAAATTGTGACTCGAATTCCAAGTCGAGTTGTGAGTCATGTAACTTGAGTCCATACCTATGTCAGTTTTTTTTTTACTTTAGCGATTAAAACCCACTTCATAGGTAGAGATGGGTTGAAAAGAGAGTCTCCACTCTGTCATGGTTGTCCTCAAACAGTTTTTATGTCCCCGTATATGCAGGGAGTGACGCTTCTTTCCAACAATCTCAGAAGACCTTGCATTCAGCCAATTGAAAATGTAGACAACAGAAAAAATAATATACACTGAAATAATAAAATTAACGTTATGGTATCCGGAGGGGGGACTATAACCTCAACTCTTCTCAAGTCACAGGGTCCAAGATAGGTCCAAGTCTCCTGATTTGAGTCCCCACCTCTACCCTTAACATCCTGGATAAACCATTCTGCATGCCAAAAATTTATCTGCATAGAGGAGAGGACTTCAGGGCCCTGGAGCTTGTCCCAGACAGCACAGGACGCAAGGCTGAAGGACAACCTGGATGGGATGCCAGTCCATCACAGGGCTCACACAATCATACACTGCAGGTAATTTATAGACACCAGTTAGCTCAACTGCATGTCTCTGGACTTTGGTAAGAAACCCACCAACATGAGAGAACATGCAGGCTCCACACACACAGAGCCAGGGGGGGATTCAAACTCAACTGGGCAACCGACACAGTGCTATCCATTGAGCCACAATATTGCCCCCCCACCCCCCACCCCATAAAGCAAATCCTATTTCAAAATAACATTTACTTCACATAAAGGAAAATCGTTTCTCAGAAATGAATATTCAACATAGATCTGAGGTTTCAGTCAGAAACTATTCATTTGGCAGATATGCAACACGCAAAACACCACAGGCATCTAAATTACCATGGAGATTCAATGGAGGACTCATCAGATGGGTTCAAGTAGCCAGGAATAATGACCTATTTGAGGTGGTTTCCATTTTAACATGTTAGTTTTAATGAACCCATTGACAGCTACACGGTAGCATAAACAGGAATCTGTCGTTGCTGTCCCACTGAGAAGCTAAGGTACATTCAGTCCTTTGATGTCTTAAATATGTTAAATTGAGTCTGATTCTTTATGAATCAACCTTTAATGTCGCTACATTTGGGGTTTTGATCTATAAAAATTGAAACCTAATAGCTATTTACATGTCTAAGACAGACAGTTGTGCATGTCCATTTCATTTCCAGTAAGAGTAGTATGATCTCATAGGTTCTATCGTCTAATCCCATCGTGCGATAAGGTCTGATTGTTGCTGCCTAGAATTATCTACCACAGCAAAACAACACTGTCCCCCCTAGACCAGAACTGAGTTATCAGTCTGGGCAGAACAGGTGTGAGTTCACCTTCTTCCAAATAGCATTCATACCAAGTACAGGGAAATATCATGAATACGCAGAACTGACACGAAACCTAACTTATAAAGGGGCAATATCGGGAATATGCAGGACTGACACGAAACCTGACTTATAAAGGGGCAATATCGGGAATATGCAGGACTGACATGAAACCTGACTTATAAAAGGGCAATATCGGGAATATGCAGAACTGACACGAAACCTGACTTATAAATGGTGTGATCAGCCTGTCTTAGATAAACATACTTTAGATTTTCTGTGATTTATTGACTATTTTTAGTACATTTTTCACAAAAACAAATCCCACACGCACGATATCAGATATTATAGCCTTCTGTTCACAGCAAATGCTTTGCATGAGTCTACATGTTTCTTAACCTATAAACATGGCACTGCAGAAGGGTGACTTCACGCATATCATTGCTAGTGGAAGTGTGCGCGTGTGGGATACGTGTGAGATATTTGTGCCTGAGGTATTTGCCTTCGGGGGTCAACCACAGCATGAACGTACACTACGGTGTGATTCACAGGATATTAATAACCGCTGAGCTATTTCAAGCTTTTAGTTCAAACGTGTTTACAGTCTGTTCCATTTGAGCCTTAGAAATCAGATCAATTGCTGGGGATATATTCCTCCATCTATCTTCCAAGTACTTACCCTGGTTTTTGGTCACAGAGAGGCTACAGCATTTCCCAGGTAGCACAGGGCAACACAAAGTCACACCCCACAGGCACTTTAGAGATACCAGTTAACTTAAATGCATTTCTTTGAACTGCAGAAGAAAACCAAAAGCACACAGAGAGATCATGCAAACTTCACACATAGGAGAAGGGAGATTCGAACCCACAGCCCTGGAGGTGTGAGCTAAAATTATTCATAACTCTTTCAAATCTGACGCCATGAAGCTGAGTATACTCACCGCCCCAAGATTACTGTCCGATTCACTGCATGCCTAAACAGCCAAAAACGACCACTATTTAGAAAAACACATGTTCTCCTTGACCTAAATCACAAGCATTTTCACTCCCTGGAGTCATAGATGTTTTATGGCCCTTTCCTTTGTGCATAACATTCAAAAATATGTTTTTCTAGACATTCTAGGACTCTCATTGATTTAATATTTTCAAAACAAGCAGAAAATCTTGACACCAGATGAGTATGTGGTCTGAATTTCATTGCATTGTCAGTAAGCTGACTGAAATCAGCTAAACTTTTCATGCAAGTTAACGCTTTAATGCATTGATGGCTAGCAAACTGAAATTCTGACAGTGAGAATGCAATGCTGAGATGAAGAATCTTCTGACAGACGAAAATGATTTGTCAGAAAACATTTGTTTTTGTTCAGTTTAAGAATAGAATTCAGTCATTAATATAATTTTACTGTATATAACATAGAAATAAATTATGAAGTAAAAAGGCACTTTGTAGGATGACTAATATATCTTTTGTAACAATACCAATGATTCACTCAGGAAATTATAGAAACTGTGTGTTTTTATAAATATTTGTTTTCCCTGGGTTCCAGTTGTTTCTGAATTGTGATTGAATATATCATTAAGCCAGGTACAGTGTACCAGACTGTGATTTTTTAATTAATTCTTATAATTAACTCTGCCAGCTTTAGGTACCACTACCTAGTTGCCATATAAAATCCACTATTATTTGAGCCACGGAAACCTCCTGACTAGCTTAAAAATCAGCTTTAAACCAGGAAAAAAAATTATATAAAAATGTGATGAATGTGTTGTAAAATTCCTTCTTCAACCGTATATTTTTTCCTCTCTGTCTCTGGGAAGATGGTTCCTCAGAGGTAAAAGATGAATCTGCTCACACAGTCATCATTAACATACTTCTGAATGTAAATGGCTCATTAACTTGCCCAGGTTTCCCATACAAACTACAGGCACTACCAAAATCACCATGTCCATATGAAATACTGTAAGCTGCATTGCTCGCTCTCTTAGCAGGAATGGCTCAGTTTCAGTCCTGAAAATGGATCATTTGTCTAAACTAAGCTGCTCTCCGAGTCAGCTAAGTGTTACAGTGCATGGCTGTTCAACTTCAATCTTTAGGCAGGAACTAGCAGATAGTGGGCCTTACTGTAAATATCACACTAAGCAACACAATGATGGCTGAAAACAACTTGAGGCATCTGAAATCATATGAACTTGTGCCATTCTATTGCTTTCCAGCCAGCTAAGTTTTTTCAGCATGTCACCCCTTTGCCTAACTCCCAGACTGCTGATTTACCTTCAAACAATATCAATGCCTTCTTAAACGCTCTCTCTCTCTCTCTCTCTCTCTCACTCACTCACACACACACACACACACACACACACACACACACACACTTCATATGTGTAGTGATCAGTCCTTATGTATGCGTCAAAACGCACACGCAACTGAGCGCGTTAACATCCAGATATTGAAACAACGTGGGTGTAGGGGCTGGAAAGGAGCATGACGTGATTTTTCCACCTAGGCAAATCGTGACTTGGACGTTTACTCCCACGGCACATGTGAATAATGTCCACACCATCACTCCATACTTAACTCACAGTTTACTCGCCGTTTTCCTGCACGGCAGCTGGACGACGGACAGTACAGCGGGTCAGAGGCACTTCATGCCCGGCGAAACTGGGATAGAGTGAGCATCACACTACCAGTTACAATACCCTCCCTCCCTGCCAGCTACCCCTCCACCCAACCCCCAACCCCAAAAGCCAGCTGTCAGATGCTCTTGCGATCCTGTAGATATTTTTTCACAAACACAAGCAATTAATTTGTATTATATGTCTCCATACACATTGTAACACTCGCACCTACAGTGGCTTGTGCCTGAATAGTCGCTGAAGCACAACGCAACGACACATATGAAGCGATACATGCACTCCCATATGTACATGGCATAACATCGCCGTCGTTTTCTGAATAATGAATAAAATAAACCGTGCAATCATCATCAAGTTGTTCTCAACGTAGCACGCAATGCACACATAAGATCATAAATACTTGCAGTTCACGTTAGACTCATATTCTGGTACAGAGTTGCATTCTGTCGATCCACACACATTCCCAGGCGGACCCCGTTTGTTTTTCATTCATAAATAGTGGTCGGGAAAAGGTTTTCCTCACCTGTCTCCTTACTCTGCCTCTTCCCAACGCGCCGCTACCTTCTCACACTGATCCTAAACACAACGGCAAACGGTGTCCCGTGAAATTTAAGAATACCATTTTTTATCGGTCAATTTTTAAATATTTTTGGGAAATCCATCACTCTATGAAAATAATATTTTAGGAAAGTGTTAACAGGCGGAGCATCCAGAAGCGCACTCCAAATTTATCAAAAGAAATAAGTATTGCGTACCTGAGCCGCTGCTTTCCTTTGCCCTCTGGTTATATTAATAAAAGTAAATGAAAACCCGCGCCGTCTGTAGCATTTTACAGTATTGTAGCGTTGACGGACTGCTCCTCTCTTCACTGCAGTCTCTCGCTCTCTCACACTCCCTGTTCTCTCTCACACACCCTCCGTCCCTCCCTCCCTCACTGTTTTTCTGATTTAAATCCCTTGATACTAAAGATAGGAGGTGCTCTTCTTTTTCTCTCTCAACTAGCTCCTTCCACACTGAAAAGTGACGCAGACACTATAACCCCCCCCACCCCAGCGGGTTTTACGCTCTTTAAAAACACTGGTTTCTAAATCCCATCATCTGTAAATCGCCGCTGATACACCGTTCCCGAAATCAGGGGACATCTAGCGCTTCCATTACTGGTATATGTTTCATTTTTCCATGACTACCACGCGTATCATCTCACAAAAAAAAAACGATTCACGTCATAAAACTTGTCGTTGCAAACAGAATGAAAATTTTCACGAAATAGAAATTAAATTCTCTAATTTAAATTTCACCACTATATTATCGTATCGTTATAAAATATTATTAGGGGCCCAAACAGCGTAGCCGCTGAATCCCAATTATTATTATTATTATTATTATTATTATTATTATTATTATTATTATTATTATTATTATTATTATTTTCAGCATCCATTTAAGTGTCATAACGGAGTTCACAATGAATACATATATAATTATATGCAATGTAACCTAGTGGATTGAGATGCGAGCACGCCATCTATTTCGTCGACAACGTGCGTCAGGAGTGATTTTAGCTTTGCCTTTTGAGTTAAATCCATCTAGTGTTGATAAGCCTGCCGTGTAATAATGTTGACGAGACTCACATATCGGAAGCTAAATATCTATAGTATCAAATGTTTTGTGCAAACTGAATGTTTAATTCACACATTTCATTACCTTCGTGTACTATACTGAAAGACAATACGTGTAACAAGTGTAATTTGACTGGTTTGGAACAAAGCATTTTATATGAATGTTATCTTTCCAGAAAAAATAAATAAATAAAAGAGCAGCCACATAGAATGATGATATCCTGTGGGCCCAGTAAGCCTTACGGTTCATTTTAAAATATAGTGATGCAAATTGCATTCAGGCCACCGTATAATTTGTTACATGGACATAATATATAATTTCATAAAAAGATAGTGCTGAATGTGTTTCCGTATTTTCGCTCTGATAGCACGTCGAGGTTCATTTCTGGGATTATGAATAAGCCTTTGTCTTCCTCCAGCGGTTAACTGATGAACAGCAATTGTCCACAAGCCAGGATTCGCGCTTAGGCTTAGATTAGTTTGGCACTAATTTATTCAAATAGTAATAAAATTATAGGATAAAGCTTATGGTTGTGATAAGTCTTCATTACTTGAAAAAGAAGTAAATTACAAATACCTTAAACTCAAAACGAATGTGATGTTTTTGTTGGTAGAGTCGTTTAAAATATTTGTTTCACATTAAAGATTTCACATTATAATGGTTATTGACGACTAATGAATTTCAACACTACAAGTTAAAGTGATCCAGTTTGCAAAAACTTATAACGTCGCTGTGTTGTTATAACACGAATTACTTTGCCAACATGGCGTCTTGGTCACTGGGACACCAGGAGTTGTTATAACAGCCTCAATAGGTCTTGGGACAAATCCTAGTGTCCAGATCTGCGGCATCATTCTTCTAAAAGAAATGTTATCAGCTCACGTTTTGTTGTTCTCATTGACACCTGCACTTTGAAGCAGCTCTCTGGCACCCCCTGCCTGTGGTCTATTGGCTTCACATCGGGTGACTGAGATATCCATGCCAGATGCGTTGCATTTTTATCCTTGTTCATCGAATCATTGGGTAAGAGGTCATGACCATGTGAGAGTATGTATTGTCACTCTCAAAGACCCTATTTGGGAAAAAAAAGCAGAAATGCGCCGCTGGTGAAGGTGGCCACTTAACAGCTGTGTTCTTGTGCGATGTAAACACCAGCAACTACAGAATGGAGCCAAACCATACCAGGAAAATCTACCCAAACCATGAGGGTGAGGTTAGACCCCTCCACCATGGCACACATTCACTCAATCCTGTAGGCTTCTTATAATACTTCACAAAAAGGCAAATGAGTCAATCGCTCAAGTTCCTGCACAAACTGTTGCCTGTTAGATCGCTTTATATGCAATGCATTTTTTGCGTAAGGGCTTTATGTACAGCCATAAGATCCTTCCATATAAGAAAATTCTGCAGCCTTTTTTACTGAACACCAGAGATTGTCAGTCTGTCCATACACTCAAATGTGTTTGTGGCAAGACTCATGTGTCTGTGGCAAAGTGTTTTGACTGGGGATATGTAGGTTATATATTAAAATAATGTGTGATTGGTAAAACTGCATTTTGATCCAAATATCCATCAGAATTCACCAGACCCCCACTTCACATCCTTTAACAGAGAGTCTGCATTGACGTCACTTCTCTACTGGAACATGCCCCCCTCAGATGGACTGAGTGGAAAAATACTACTGCAACTTCACTTACTTTCGTTGAGGAAACTGTAAAACAAGAGAGTATCTTCTAAAATTAAAGCAGTTGGACTCGACAGGCATAAAAATCCTCACACCTTTTCTGCACCAAAAGTGTCAGGATTAGTCCCTCCCTTGGCCAGTTCAGACCATCATTTCCCTGTTTGGTCAGCAGGTGTCACTGACTATCCCGTTTTCCACATATTTCCATTGTTCTGTATCCTAGTACATTCTCTTTGCTGCTTGGGCCATAAGGTGGGCAGCTGCCAACAAAGCATCTCTCCATTCATGGGTTGGAGGCCAGTTCAAACGTGTTGGGCACCTTGTGTTTTTTGCCCCTAGGTTTTAATTATGTTTTTTGCGTTTCTGTATGGATTTCCTGTTTGTGCTTTTTGCTAATTTCTCCTGTTTGTGTCTAGTTTTATAATTAAATCCTGTTTCACCTTTTCCCCCAGTATCTCCCGTGTAGCCCTAGTGTAGGCTTTTGAATATACCTTCCCCTGTGTTTAATCAATAATTGGATGGAAAGGGGAATGTCTGGAGAGTCTTCCGGATCCTGGAAAGCTGGGTGGTGAATCTGGGATGCGAGTCTTACTAGGCCCACCCACCGACAAGACAGGACTCGTCCAGACTCAAGGGCTTTGGAGGGCCAATGGGACTGGGTCCTGGGGGAGGAGTTGCCTGGGCAGGTGATGTATGCCCCCATTTTCTCCTCTGGGAGACTCGGCTCTCCCCTCTCGAGCCCCAGCCAATATTGGTGGCTGTCCGCAAAACCTAGGACCAGAGTGGCCCAAGTCTCGGGCAGAGGCAGGGGCACACGGAGCAGGACTCAGGGCAAAGGGGATGAGAAGAGCACTAGTAGCGAGGCAGGAGGCTGCGAGGAGGCTGCCTGGGCATTAACAGGAGAAGAGGTGGACGCCAGTGGGACATCAAAGGGGAGGGGTCATGCACCGTTGGTACATCAACTGACAAGGTAGGTGCTGGCTGGACATCAGGAGATAAGACTGTGGATATCCTCAGTTTCTGTGTATAAACAGGTCAGTGGATCACAATCTTACCATGGGGCTTATGTGACAGTGGGCCCTGGATGGGATGCATGGCAGATCAGGATTCAGCTGGGGCACCAAAGAGACTGCAGTTTGGGCAGTTTCTGTCTGGCCCTCTAGAGAACGTTGGGTGACCAAAAGTTTTCTGGCTGCAAGCATGGCTGGGAGCAGCCGGGGAACCTGTGAGCAGGGTGAAGCTGTTACATCTGGAAGCAAGTATGGGTTGGTTAAGGCACCTGGAGAAGAGCAGGTCAGGACGCCAGGTGCAACCTCTGGAGTTTGCTACGAGATGGCAGGCAACACTAAGTAGCCCACACTGGCCAGAGTGCCATATTGATCAATGGTGTGACATCATCTAGGATGGGCATAGGCGGATCGGTGTTACTCAAGTCTGGGGACTCAGGAAGGGCGATGGCCTCTTCTGAGCCTGGGTCTAGAGGCTCGGGTTGAGTGACGGTCTCTCCCAGGTTGGACTCTTGAGGCTTGGGAGAAGGGGGTGTGGCTCCTCTTGGGCTGGATATTGGAAGATTGGGTGGAGTGGCAGCCCCTCCTGGGCCAGGCTCTATGGGCACGACGGCCAGGACAGCAAAGAAGTCCTCTGCTTGTAGGCAGTGTGGTTCTGGCAGATCCCACAGCTCTGGAGACCTTGCTGGTCTTTAGAACATGGGGAATTTAGTCAGAGGGATGTAGGGAAGCCTGAAGGCCAGAACTGATGTCACAGCTATGAAGTTTCTTTACGAGTCCAGTCATTCTGTCATGCCTAGAGGAACAGAAGAGAGTTTTATTGAAGTAAATGAACAGGGACAGTAAACAGGATCATGAGAGATCAGAAAGGAGAGGACTAGAAAAGGATGGGCACAGGCAACAGGAAGGTACGGCATCATGATTGGACTGGGGAACATGGGATTGGGAAGCATGTATATGCTAGACTAATGAAGGAGCTAATGAGAGGCAGCTGGGAATGACTAACATGAGGATTAGGGACAAGAGGTAAGGCAAGCAAGTAACAGGTGTGGGTTGTTAGGGCGACGCTAGGGAGGATAGAGGAGGGTCAGGTGGACATGGTGGGCAGGATGTGATATCAGTACTAAAGTTGTTTTGAACGATTCTCAAAAATAAAGGAATCTTAAACACTTCTCAAATACAATGTGTTTTACAGATTTTTACAGAGGCTTTGCCTTCAGAAGAAACATGCTGGCAAAGCTTTTGAAAGTTAAGTGGCCTTGTGGCTTTTTACATGCTTTAAATTTGTTTTGTGCAAAAATGAACCTCAAAAAGCATAAGAATTGAATGCAGACTAATAGCCTTTTAACAGAAGTTTGAGTTAGCTAAAATACAACAGTATGGAAAACAAAAACAATTCTGTCCTGTTAGATGCTAATCTATGTGTGATTTTACATATTAAGATATTAAAATAACTTTTTCTTAGATACAAATATCAACATTTAAGCAATAATCACTCATAAATAGCCTGAGACAACTGCGCTGTTCACACTTGGAAAATCTGTAAAAGATTTTTCGTTATGGCAGAATCTCTGGCAACCCTGACCAGGACAAACACCCATAGAAAATGAATGGATAGATGAATTGATAGGAAAGAGAAATTTCGATGGTTAAAAAAAAATACCACGTCCTCTACTGGCAAGATGAATACGTATATAACAATTACGTTTGAGATAGCGACCCCTTTTGGTGATATGGTGAAAAAAGCGAAATGTTGCGAAAATATTTGAACGCATAAAAATAGCAACTGCGCGTTTGTTCAGTCTATCTGCCTGCTGTGACATAGCATTTCATTAAGCCGGTAACTATCTACTTATGATATACAATATATATACAAACATAATGCATTTAGATTAATCTCCTTTAAAGAGAAGGAGAGAGAGAGAGACAGGAAGGAGGGTCTGAATTTGACATCAGGCAGCATCATCGGGCGGTGAGGAGCGGTCACTCCAGCGTCCGTTCTGCAGTGGGCTTTCTTGCCCTAACGCGATTTTCATTCTTCGAAAATGAGGTAAGAAGCAATTTCTAAATCATCGTCAGTGTTTGCAAATTTTAAAAAGAAATGCCAGGTTTGTGTTTGCGGCGCTGTCTTGCGTTGCGACATTAAATAACAATGGTGGTCTGGTGCGCTTGATGGGATCTCCGCCGAGAGTGGTGCTGATGTGAATATAAAACAGTCGGCGAGGCTTCCAGAGACAGAATGAAAATATACCTTTATCCATTTATGTTTTCATACGTAATTTGTTTGACGAGTGGAGTTTTCCAAATTCATTAACGGCATTATTAATAATTATCTTTGGAATATAACACAAATGACATTGCATACGAGCAAGGTCGATAGAGAAAACGCATAGATAATTTTCACGTACTACATTTTATGAAATATTTGATCACAAACATGTTAATTTTGTGCATATAGTTAGTTAATCGTGATATTTATGTATATTTAGATACATTTGAATTGAATGAATTTTCAAGATGCAATAGCCTACTGTTAATATGGGAGTGTGATACTGATCTGATTATGTTGTATAAGAGAATTCATTGTTAATCAGACACGAGCGGGGCGCACACGGACTGTTAGTCTGTACTGTACATGCTTACAACATACAGTTTATGCTGACGTCATAGGGTGTTACACCTGTGTAGAAAATGGACGAAATGCTTTAGGAAATAATGTGTTAATTGATGCTGTAATAATGACAATACGCATATTGTATATATTATTATATGTTTGATATGTATTGTGAAATGATTTCTGTTGTATTGATGTAATGTGATGGTCTTAACACAAACTTACTTTGTGCTTGCCGTTCTGAAAAGATACAGACAGAAATAACAGTGCCGGCTGTTATAGCCTTTGTTAGATACAGTGTGAACGAATGTACATATTTTGGTTCACCATATCACATTACGTAGCTTCGAAGTGACTGGAATGTCTGCGCTTTTATTGAAACACCGAAACAAGCGTCTTCAGCTCGACATTTCAAAGGGCATACAATGGATAGGGGCGTCGGGTGACCCCAACGCGGCGTGCTATAGTGCATCGCCATGCAGGGGTGACAATGAGATACGTGTCCTTTTGCTGAATAGTTATGCTCACCCGTATGCGCAGTCAAACGCGCGCAAACGGGCGAGCAGATCGAGTAAAATAAACTCACAGAAGGGTGGCTATAATGCAATGACAGGCTCCATCAGAGACCTGTCCTTTAGTTCTGATGGCTGCATTTCTGGGCTGAGCTGCATGGTCTGACTTTGGACCTTAAGCAGAAAGACTGAAAACAACTCATGCCACTAACACTGGGCTGGAAGGCGATCCTCCCATCCTGGCAGTGAACCTCATGCTTGCATGCTTGGGCGTTGTTAGGTTTGCTCAGTCTATCCCCGATGCCAATCTTCCTTCAAAAAACAAAACAAAAAGTCAAGCCTCGGGTAAACTTGACCCCCTTATTTTTTCGATAGCTAGAAACTGCCCTGCTTTTATGCATTTCGAAACCCAGCAAGCATGCGATTATTAAGAAAGTAACGGTCCCTGCGCACAGTGAGGGACTATTTTTAACAAAAACGCAAAAAAATTAGACTGTGCCTTGTGGTGACATGTCATGTGGTTCAGAGAAGGCATCACTGCACGTCATGAGGCCTGAGACTGATGGAGTCGCCCTTCATTGGTGAGTCACGGGCTCTCCGGGGATGGTCCCACAGTCCCAAAAACGTCAGATGCAAGGGACTGCATTTATGTAATGAGGGTGTAGCATGGGGGCACATTTAATTTTGGAGAGCTTTTTTTTTAGGTGGGGGGGGGCAGGGTTGGCATTCACCTGCTGGACATGATGAGGTAATTAAATAAATTAGTGTCATCGTGGGCTGTGTTATTTGGCTGGCTAGAGCCTGGTTACTGTAAAAGTTGTTGTAGGTGATCGGGAAACATTAACTAGTTTGAATCAGTTAATACGCAGCAGAAAACGGCGGTGATTAACCCTTTCGCTGAGTGGAATTCTCTGTCTGTATGGAGGCACCACATCCATAATGCATTGGCAGAACTTTTGTGGACTCCTTACTCCAGCTGGGTCCTTTACCTTTGATTCAGCACATTTTGGGAACTGTCACACCTCACTTGCCATTAATAGGTAAGGGGGAGATGCATAGAGTTTCACTAAGCCAGCATAAATATGAGTGCTTTAATAGACAGACAATCTTTATTAATTCCCAAGGAGATATTGTATACAATATGTATTATAGATGCTATATATACAATGTATATTGTATGCATGTTCTATATTATAAGGATTGTATGTATATGTACATCATATATCAACTGTTTTATTTTTGTACATTAGACAATAGATAGCTTTGTTTAGATATCTGAATGGCAGAGGCAATAATCTGTATATGTACTGGCCACATCATAGGGAAAAATTCTTGTTATTTGATGAGGGCTGCTGGCCGCGGGCTGGTTCATTGTGCTGTATTACACATTGTTCTCAACTCAGTAGCATCTCAGGAAACCAGTTGTTTTGGCTTCTTCAGATTGATTTGTCTCCAGAGGGACAGTTAGCAGTTATACCAGGGTTATCTGAGAGCTGAAGATTTAAGCTAAAGCTGTTCTCTGATGGGTCCCTTTTGATAAATTGCAGTTGTCTCAGATAATAACACTATATCGATCGGATCTTAATGAGTTTGTATCGAATTGCAGGGCAAATCTGTGTCACACTGCCGAATTCTAGCCCTCAACAATACCAGTTGTTTAAGCAAGGTCTGTTTTGAGAAAGCTCTCTAAATAAGACACATATTTATAGAAAAGTCTTCAAAAATATGCTTTAAAATATACACTTTTTATTTTGGTGTTATTTCCCGTAGATTTATTCAAGAAAGAATACTGACATTATCGAGGATCAAATTATACCATGACAATGTTTCAATGAAACTCAGAGAGACACTATTCATCACAGCTTTAGCTAATTAACGTCTGCATTTGTTGTGGATTTTTATTCAATAAGCTGAAGAAACATTGTGCAGTTTGGGGGAAAATGTGTCTGTCCACGTACAATTAATGTAGCTGTGATTTGCGTGGCTTTGAAAAATATGTGTTTTTTTTCATTTGTCTCTGGCATGGGACTTAACAAACAAATAATCAGGGTGTAAATATCTGTTATACAGAGATGTTATCGATATTTGATGTTCTTAAATAAATTTTAACAATGTTGTTTGCTTAACAGTCGAATGAATATGTAAAATATTACTTTATTGGGGTTGGTATTAAACATGTTTTCTGGGGCCTGATGCTGCATGAATAAGGCGCCTAGATGAACCAACGAAAGGTTTGGAGTCCTTATTGTAGAAGGATTTAAAAAAAAATAATGAAACGTCCCAAAGGATTTGCGTATATAAATCGAATGAATAATGACCAGTATCCAAAGCACTTGATTTTAACAGCAGAGGAGAAGCTGGATTCTGCTGAGCTGGGAGCTCGGTAAATGACCCTGTTTCCTTTGTGCACATGGGCGAGGGTCAGATGGATTTGATGCAGCTTTTTATTAATCTGCCACGAACTGCCGCAGAGCTGAGAGGCAGAGGGAGAGCGAGAGACAGACAGGGACAGATCAGACTGAAGTCAGGAATGACAAATCATTACACATGTTTAAATACATATTGCACATGTGGACTGATACATTTTTATCTAAATATTTATCTAAACGATAAGTTCAATTGTTCATTTGTCAGGGTCAACATACTTTCATCTAAGTGTCTTTTTACAATACATTATGAACAGACGGTTTAACCTTATACATGAATTATATAAATCAAAACCAGATTTGAAGCATTAACATGAAAAATATAAAGGAAAGTATCACTGATCTTAGGTTATCAATTTCCTACTTATAATCAAATATTATTTTATCTGTTTCTAGTGTAATTGCTCATAATTGTATCCAGTCTTTGGACACGTCACCATATGGTATTAAACAGCAAAGACAATGAATGTACATTAATCTCAGCCATTCTGAGCAGTAGAGCAAAGCTATGAGCGCCTTCAAAATCGGTCCTTTTTAAAATAACGATCATGTTGTAAGAAGGAGACGAGGGCGGAAAATATCTTGATGCTGAAATTGGGCTGCCACTCAGGCACAGCCCTTGGTGTTTCTATGGTAACCAGACTCCCTTTGATTGAATGTGTGTGTGTGTGTGTTTAGCAATAGAGCGTAAATCCAGCACTGCTGCGTTCTTTGTCCTGGCTCAGTACTTAGTGATTCAACGTAGGTCCCATTTCAACACACAGAATGAAATTTATGCACATTTATTTACCTAAATGTTCTCATTTGCATAACAACGTATTAAACTGCTATTGCAGTTTGACCACAGAAATCTTGCCTCTGCATGTTTTTCGGTGCTCACACACTTCGGTTTAAACTTTGCAGGACAGATCTGTAGCAGCAGAAAGACACCACCATTAAAGACAATATGGGCACAAGGAAAACTGAAATTTTCGATTAGTGTGTGAATTATCCACTCTGAAATAATTAAGCATCTCAACAGAGATAGCATGTGATGTGTCGCTGGGTCCTGTATAGCAGTTTTTCAGTCAGTGTGTGGCTGCATAATAGGTGTATGGATGGCCGTGTTTGGCTGCTTCGACTGGCCTGGCTCAGTTCAGCACTTCAGGAGCGGCTGAGCACAGGAGGGGAGGCCCAAACACCTTGGGCTGTTGTACTGCGCCAGTGTGAGACCTAATGGCACAGTTAGGTCAGGTCACGGCACTAAGACCTACAGTCTCAGTTCAAGGTTAGGTCTTGGGGGTTTAAGTGCTGTAATGTATTATGATGACAATTCTGGGCACATTTAATCCGTTTGATGTGTGGTTTTCTGTACCCAATCATGTTCTGACTGACTTTGAATGAGATGATTTTTTTAGTTTACATCAACTAATTCCAGTAATACCAGTGAGAGCATCCTAGGTACCCGGTCAAGGTGGATATGACTTGTAACGCTGCCACACTGACATGCATCACAGCAGCGACCAGGATGTGCATTCAAAAGTGGCTGCCACCTAATTACAGTTTCAGTACCTGAAACTCCTGACCAAACCAGTTCGAACTACATGCCCCGGTTACATGAAACTTGATGAAATGACGCTTCTGTGCTACAAATCCGTCTTTTAAAATGTCTGATTGCAGGCTGTCGTGTATGCATGTTACGGCGGCACCTCAGCACCTCACCCTTTCTGAGCCACTGACCTCATTTGGCGTGCTGCACTATTGAATAAACATCGCCCTGTAGGGGTGCAACTTTGAGGATCTCTGCAGGAGAAAAAGCCTGAGAGCAGGAATCGTTTAGCGGAGGGGGCCAAGTTTAAAAAAATACATTAATTGAGCTACTGAATTATTCATCGTTGTATTTTTTGGCAGAGCAGCGTCCTTCTTCCGCTTTAACGGTGCCGGATGGGATCGGCGGCTGTTGCCATGGCAACCCCCGAACCACCACCACCCCCCCACATCCCATTGGCAGGCCTTTGACACTCCCCGGGCTCTTTGAGTTATTCTCCTCCGGGTTTCAGAGCCACTTACCCAGAAGGCATTGCAGCACCTTTGGCAGCACGTGCTAACGAAAGGAAAAGGGCAGAGAACCAGAAAGACAAGAAGAAGAGCAACAAACGAAAACATGCAATTAATGCACGGTAATTAATGCACTGCTACCAGCCAATTAGGCGGAGTCGCATTGGCTTCTGTCGAGCCCCAGCATTATGTTCATTTAAAAGACAATCAATAAAATAAGAGGAAACCAGGGTGAGGACAGCTGCGGTAGATCCCTGGAGACGATACGCCGTCGCCCAGTGCGGTGAAACCCTGCATCAGCGTTCTCATTAACAGCTCCGTTTGCAGCGTTTCTGCCTGCTGAGGTCCACGCGGCCAAACACACGTTTGTTTGTATTCGCAGATGCTCGGAAAAGTGACCGTCGTCTGGCGTACGAAACCATCTCTTTCTGTAGATGTGTGATGTGGAGTGAGAGACCCATTTCTGTGGGATTAGTTTTGTTTTAATGTCGATTAAATTGCTTTCAGTTGTCTTGGACTGATCATTCTGGCTTCCGCGCTTGGTGGCCTATAATTTGTGGAGCATATTTTAAAAAGGATATTACTTATCTTAGGTATTTTTTTGGTTTTGAATTTCAGATCGGATAGGTGATTATAGGAGATGAATAAGGATGTTGTTTTACATAATTGTATAATCTATGTGTACCTACGTAGCTATATAATTATGAAATGTATTTAATTGACATTTATGATCAATATGGTTAAATACTGCCAGTCATAATACTGTGTTGACCTAGAAGGATCCAACAAATCATAAAGTAAATGGGGTGGGGCTCAGCCTGACTGCCCCCCCCCCTCCTGAGACACCTTCTTTACTTAAATTAAATCATTTTTCAAATAGTGGAGGAGATTTTGCCCTGCATGAAGATCACAGCCTCAGAGGTGTCTGGCCTCCCCCCACATGGCCTGCATGCCTTAATGAAGCGCTGTCACACGCAGGGACTTGCTGCTGTCTGTGCCACCTTCCCCCACAAAGACCAGCTATATGGGAATCCTGTTCACCAGAGCCATTTCTCACATGGAGCCACTGATGGCTGAAGACACATAGAATATGTGATATACAATATTTATGTACTTTTTAATATCCTTGCTGTGTGTCTGTGTGCGCATACATACATTCATAATTAAAAATACGGGGATATTTTTTCCATCACCCCTCCCGAGACCGACTGTTGTCTGTCATCTTCTGGTAGCCGTCCTTGTAAAAGTGCATATCACGCATCATGTCTATTTTTAGGGTGTGGAAATCGCTCAGTTCCTAAAGGATCATATTATCATATGTAAATTGAAAGGTGCACAAAAAAAAAACATTCTATCAGTAATTCCCTTCCCCCTTTGGGGTTTGGCTTATCATTTCACTCTTGGGTAGCTGAAGCAATCAATCAGTACGTGCTTTGTTTGAGATAGCCAATCAGCATGTGCTTTGCTTGAGATAACCAATCAGCATGTGCTTTGTTTGAGATAACCAATCAACAATGGCTCATTGGGGCATTTTGATGGATATAATTTAAAGTAAAAATCAGATTAATGAAAAGAGCAGGGAACAGATATGAAACCAGACATTTTCTTGGAAGGATATGGCTTCATCCTTGAAGAGGATTTATCACGCGCAGTAACAATGAAGGACATTTGAGGTTCTTTGCTTCTAAGGTTCTTTACCTAATATTGGCCACTTCAGACAGTATATTAGAGCGAGAAACAGGGATGAAAGTGGAGATGAATCTGATTGGACAGACGACTGGCTTTCCAACATCAGCTAGAGCTCAGCCTCATGGTGTCTGGAATGGAGCAGGAATAATGCACTGTGAGAATTGGTAAAAAGCAAAGCACCTTGTTCTGACATCTACTTAATGAATATGCTTCATCCAAAGTGAAATGGGTAGAGCAGGTGAAACTGCAGTTCAGGGTGAAGCCAGCACACCGCCGCTTCTCACACCATTATCCTCCTACTCTTTCCACCCTCATCTCTTAGGAGTTAGACTGAGCAAAGATGTCCAACTCGGTGGCTTCCTATGACCAGCTGGTGCTCCAGGTGGAGGCTCTCAGGAAGGAGAACACGCATCTTCGCCGGGAGCTGGAGGACAACTCCAACCATCTATCCAAGCTCGAGAATGAAACTTCCGACATGAAGGTAAGAACATGCAGAGTCTCCCAAGCCGCACACTATCATCAAGAAGTTTCTCTTTACCTCTAAATGTTTTATTTCCCGCTGGAATCAGAGCCTTGTGCTTTATTAATAAGTTTGGTGGGGCAGTAAAATGTAGGTGGCATTTTTGACAGCAATGGTGCTGTTGTGAGTTCATATTTATTGACTCGATATCCTGCCAGCTGACACACGGCCACAACAGATAAACTGCCCCACTGTTTTATATGGCATTCTGAGACTGAGACAAAGGTGACTCTCCATGGCAACACAGCTTGAGTAAAAATACTGTGAGATGCTAATTCGGCGTGACGACCGCGGCTGCCTTCGGCGGGGTAAAGCGGACCTGCTCACAAACCATGTCTTTGGGCCACACTACAAAGTGCTTTTTACCGCTAATGAGCCCAGTGGGGAGGGAGAGATGCTAAGAAGGAGAAACCATTAGATGATGAAAGTCCATTAAATGTACGAGCATTTTCTTAACATCGAGCTTTAGTCTGTTACGGCATGCTGCGTGCATAAAATTCTGCATTATCAAATCATTTCCCTGCAGTCTGGCCCAGACTTACAGGGGGAAAGCATCAGTTTCCAATTTCTCACAGTAAGTTCTGCCTTGTGAAATAATAGTAATGAGCCAAACTGAAAACAAAACAAAACGAAAAAAATACAACGGAATGGTGAGTCAAGCTAACCTCAGGTGTGTAAAGCTGTTAACGTTTGAAATGATTTACAAAGGCTTGGCATTTTGCTTGCAGAGGTTACAAGCGTAGAAGGTATTTCATTTACATTTACTGTTAGCTCAGTATTTATTTAATATATGTGTTTTATCAGAAATAAATATGCATTACAGGTCAAAGTTTAAGCATCCAAACCAGGAGAGTTGCAATATAAAGCTCCCTTTGCTGTATTAATAAAAACAAACAAAGAATTTAAAAACATGCAAATGTGTCATTACTTAAATAAAGTAATTTACAGTATTGGGTTGAACTGAGAGCAACTTAAAGTGGACTTTATTGAGTCTTTTCTCACAGATCAAATATAGCATTCTGCCTATCAAAAATATGCCTATCAAATATAGCATTCTGAACCGATTATTGAATATTGTCAAATGATTCTAGAACATTTTTGCTATTCAGTAATTCTGGTTAATTTCCTACACAAAGTTAAAATAGTTTTAATGCCAGTTTCAGGCATTTTTACATTGGTAAATTTTGGTGAAAGTTTTAAATTATTCAAAGATTTCCACAGCAAAATATGCTAATTTAGAAAATTGCCCCCACATCATCAACCCCAAACTTTAGGTATAACCTTACTTGCAGCAATATTTTAGAATTGAATTAAACTCATATATTAACAGATAAATACTTTTAAGTAACTCTCAGGTCTACGGGAAACACACACTTTAGTATTGTAATCCCGTTGTATCCGTGGGTGATACGTTCCAAAACCTACAGATAACCGAAAGCACAGATAATAGTGAACCATCTTCGGACCCCATATACTGTATAACGTGATTTTCATGTACATATATATGGTGAGGGTTAATTGATAAATTATGCACAGTTAGACATTGCCGAAATTAAATACAACAACAATAAAGTGCATTGAACACAATTATACAGTATTTTGCAGTACTCTACTCTCTCTCTTAAATGAATAGGATTCTGAGGTTTGAGCCTAACTCTCAAGAGAAGATAGAACAATGAAAAAATATCACATATAAAGGAATGATGGAGCAATGAAATTCATGCCTTTAATGCATTTTTATAACACTTCAATGACATGGCAATGAATGCAATTACTGAGAATGTGTCGTGCGGTGAATGGTGAGTATGGAGACAAAGGGAGAAGAGTCACGTACTGGGCGCGACTTGGCTGGCAGGTTTCATAATGTTACAGTCTGTCTTCTTTGGTGCACAGTTTGAAACTTCCATCCATCCATCCATTTTCCAAACCGCTTATCCTACTGGGTCGGGGGCGGAGCCTATCCCGGAAGCAATGGGCACGA
>JAODJX010000035.1:20953312-20973295 GCA_026776945.1 Isichthys henryi | reverse complement strand
ACAGCCACATCCAGCTGTTCTCTGTCCCTTATTGTATAGTCATTACAGCCACATCCAGCTGTTCTCTGTCCCTTATTGTATAGTCCTTACAGCCACATCCAGCTGTTCTCTGTCCCTTATTGTATAATCCTTACAGCCACATCTGGCTATTCTCTGTCTCAGTATTGTCCTTACACGCACAGCCAGCAGTTCTTTCACCTGCAACCCAACACACACCTATATCATATCATGTAGAATATTATACATGATTCTACAGAAATCATGTATTAATCCAGTTGTTTCCTGACTGTGGCTTGAATTCACGCCTGATGTCTTATTGCGCTAGAAGACACACATTTAAAAACCATTACTTCTGTGTTAACTCACCAATCAGCTGATCACAGCTTTATTTACAGTACAGTACATGTCTCAGAGGGTGAAGGGGCCACTAAAAGCGTCAGTGCTTGCTCTGTGTCTGACAGGGGGTCTGCAGGCTGTAGCTGAACTGCTGCAGTTGGACCAGGAGCTGTACGGCACACAGAATGACCCACTGAATCTGGCGCTTCGGCGCTACGCCGGCATGGCGCTAACGAACCTCACCTTTGGAGATGTGGTCAACAAGGTATGAGTGAGGGTTGCCAACTTTAGTCAGCTGACTGGCGTGAAATTTCAATTCGAGACAAGTCTGCACACACATTTACATGTATGTAAGAGTTTTATTACCTTATAAATAGTCTGTAGGGTTTGCAAACTACCTCAACGCTTTCGATGTAGCTAATTTCTGGATTATAATGGAATAATATAGATTTGCCGTAAGATTTGTTGCGTGAGTGTGAGAGTCTAAAAGCGTGAGTGTCACGCCAGATGTGTGAGAGCTGACAATCCTGGTATGAGTGGATGTTCCGGTAGAAGACAGGTTCACTCTGGGGTCTTCAGCTACCCTGGGTTACTTTTATAGGAACAGTCTGTTGCATATGAACAACATAGTAATTAGTAATTAATAGTATTTAAGAGTAATTACCCATAATTTGATCGTGTCCCCTTGGATGGGCTGGAAGGTCCAAGGTCCCCCCACCCCACCCCACCCTTTTGCCCCATGCTGCCTGGGATTGGCTCTGGGCTCACAGAATCTCGGTACTGGATAAGCATCTAGAAAACTGACGAAAGGATGATTGACAACGGTTGTCAGCTGAAGTCTGTTTTTTTTATTATTATTACTTTAGGCCACACTTTGCACAAAGAAAAGCTGCTTGCAGGCAATTGTAGCACAGCTCGCATCTGACAGTGAAGAGCTGCATCAGGTACAGCAACGTTTTTTTATGTGTTTTTATGCGTTTACTATTTAAATGCTCTTATCAGTGTTGTAGTATCAGTGTAGTTCCAGCAGCAGCAGTATCTTGGTCACAATTTCAACTGGACTGAAACACAGGAATGCCTTTGTGTGTTACACAAAACATCTAATGTAGCATTTAGCATTTCTAAATGTAACACGCAGCACCATGTGGCATTATGAAGACAGTAAGAATGTATTCATATTCACAAACACATAAATGAAGAAATGTCTCTAGTTCTGATGGCTCAGAATAAAACTGTTCATCCTGCTTTGCACTTTGGCTCGCAGGTAGTGGCCAGTATTCTGAGGAACCTTTCCTGGAGAGCTGATATAAACAGCAAGAGGGCGCTAAGGGACGTGGGCAGCGTCTCCGCGCTCATTAAGTGCGCACTTCAGGCAACAAAGGTAACGTCGAGCTCGGAGGAGAATTAGCTTGATCTTCCAGCCATTCTGCTTGATCCTCCTGCCGTTCATCATCATCGTTCACTCATGAGCACATTGAGGAAGTCAATTAGCACCTTACGCACACAAAAAAACAAGTACATAAAACAGTCCTGATCTGGAAAGTACTGCAATCAGAACTGAACTTGACGGTATCAATGAATAAATCCTCAACACATTTCTTATGAATTGTAGTCTAATAGAACTTTGCTTTAAGCCACTAATGCTCTGGGAATATTTTCTCACATTTCAGGAGTCCACTCTTAAGAGTGTTCTGAGCGCCTTGTGGAACTTGTCTGCACACAGCAGTGAGAACAAAGTAGCCATCTGCTCTGTGGATGGGGCGCTTGGCTTCCTGGTAAGCACACTCACCTATAGGTGCCAGACCAACTCGCTGGCCATCATCGAGAGCGGTGGCGGCATCTTACGCAACATTTCAAGTTTGGTTGCTACACGTGAGGATTACAGGTTGGTTTCTGTTTCTGATGCAACTATAATTTTAGCACATAATTTACTTTTTTTTTATTTCATATTTATGGTTTTGGCATTAGGTATGTATTATACAGGTTTAAATTGGCAATCATTTGGGGTCTTGAATGGATTAATGCAATTTACATTATTTCTTATGGGAACAATTGATTCAGTTTTTGACCCAGTTCCCAAACAGCCTTCAGGAATGGATTCAGATGAAGAACCGAGGTTCTACTGTATAATGTTACAATGTTACCTGCTCTTTATGTATAGCTCTAGTAGTATTCACTCAAAATCCATATAGTCTAGTTGAAATAGCTTTAAATAGGATATGATATTGCCACACCCTAGTGGCGTTTCAAGCTGCACAGAGTGCAGTTGATTCACATTGAATTTCTAAGGTCTTTCTTTCAATTTTTTCTTACACAGGCAAATCCTCAGGGACCACAACTGCTTACAGACGCTACTGCAGCACTTGCGCTCCCATAGCCTGACCATCGTCAGCAATGCCTGTGGAACCCTATGGAACCTTTCAGCACGCAGCCCCAAAGACCAGGAGCTGCTCTGGGACTTGGGAGCCGTTAGCATGCTGCGTAACCTCATCCACTCCAAGCACAAGATGATAGCCATGGGCAGCGCTGCAGCACTCCGCAACCTCCTAACCAACCGGCCCCTCAAATACAAGGATGCCGCCGTTGTGTCTCCAGGGTCCTGCATGCCCTCTCTCTACATGAGAAAGCAGAAGGCCTTGGAGGCTGAGCTGGATGCTAAACATCTGGCAGAGACCTTTGATTCGATCGAAAAGCAAACCGCTAAGCATGCATGCATCAATAAGCCTCTAAGACACATCGAAAGTCTGGCAAAAGATTATGCCTCTGATTCAGGCTGCTTTGATGATGACGAGGCCCCGAATGTCTCCAGTAGCTTGGACACAGGTAATTACTCAATGCTCCCCATGTTTCTAAACAATACAAACTTCCTTCAGGGTCAGATTCGGAAGAAAGACTGTGACCCTCAGCATGACATGGTGCCAGAGACGGACAATAACAAAAGGGTCTTGTCTCCTGAAAATGAGGTGTCTTCTGCGGCAGAGACCTTGGCCAGAAAGATCACCAGCACAGTAGCGAAGATCGACAAGCTGGTGGAAGACATCACCATGCACACGTCCTCAGAGGACAGCTTCAGCCTGAGTTCGGAAGACCATTTCGTAGACTGGCAGTATGGATCAGATGAGGTTCATGAAGCTCGGGCTAAGTCTTGCTCACCCTGCCGCCTCTCTGACACCAGCAGTTTTACACACAGAGAACGTCTAAGCAGAGCCCATGCTCTTATACGCCTTAAAACTGCTTACACGAGCTTATCTACGGACAGCCTTAACAGCGGCAGCACCAGCGATAGTTGTGGTGGCAAGGATCAGATACGACCCTCCGCAAGATCAGCAATGGTTCAGAGGCGCCCTAATAAACTGGACCTTAAGACTGCCCATCAAGGCTATCTGAACAACAAAAGTCACCTTGTGAATAATGAAGAAAGTCACAAAGAGGTACCAGAAAGAGATACAGAAAACAGTAGAGAGAATCGGGTTCAAGAGTTAAGTAGCACAGATACAGAGAAAGGTCAGGAACCGCCACCTCCAACACCAGCTACCACAAAACTCACTTCCGCACCTAACGTATCCACGATCAAACTGTCTCCATCCTACCAGCATGTTCCGTTAATACAGAGTGTTGCCAAGTTCGGTGTTGCCAAATCCGGCATCAGTGTCCAGGCAGCCCAGGCGATGAGAAGGCAGGCCTGGGTCCCGGCAGCCATGACAGGTGGCAGTATTACCAAGTTTTCTCCCATGAATACACCACGGAGTCCAACTGTAGGCCAGATGGAAACTCTGCAGAGGTATTCAGTAGAAAACACACCGATCTGCTTCTCACGATGTAGTTCTCTGTCCTCTTTGTCTTCCGGTGATGGTGCTCTAGATGGTCAGAGTCAGAGCGAAAATGAACTGGACAGTGACTCATCTCTGGAAATTATTGAAGTAGAGGACTCTAACCTGGAAAGAGGAGAGGGCGTGGATGAACTGCTGGAGGATCTCAGTGATAGCCAGCTGGTCACAGATCCAAAAACATTTGGAAGCAGCAGTAGTCCCACCTCTGAGCCCATTGACATTCCCAGCTCCACTAAACAGGATAAGTTGTTCCTCAGAGGAGTGTCACCTGGCAGGCATGAAGACAGGACCCCATCCACCTCTTCAGAGAACTACATCCATGAGACCCCACTTGTGATGAGTCGCTGTAGCTCTGTAAGCTCCCTTGGCAGCTTCGAGTCACCCTCCATAGCTAGTTCCATACAGAGTGACCCCTGCAGTGAGATGATAAGTGGAACCATAAGTCCAAGCGACCTCCCCGACAGCCCAGGACAGACTATGCCTCCAAGCCGTAGTAAGACACCCTGCTGCACTGACTCTAATTTACAGGAAACACAGATTGGAGGTGGACAGTGGGAAAGCAACATGTGTAAGCTTGTGGAAATAGCTGATTTCAAGGAGCGGTTTAACCTGCCTCCGGACTTGGACACCATGATTTACTTTACAGTGGAAAAACCAACGGAGAATTTTTCTTGTGCCTCTAGTTTGAGCGCCTTGCCCCTTCATGAGCATTACATTCAGAAGGATGTCGAACTCAAGCTTATGCCTTTACTCCATCAGAAGGATAATAATCCCACATTCACTGTGACACATGCAGAACGAGATGAGGTGGGAGAAAAGCATTCGTCATTTGTAGATCAAACAGAGAGATACAGTGAAGGTAACTCAGATGATGACATTGAAATTCTTAAGGAGTGCATCAACTCAGCAATGCCCTCTAAATTTAAAGTCAGAACCTCACTCATGTCTACTCTTTCTACACAAGTTCTTAATTCTCAAGTTCGAAAGTCAGTACAGTTCCCTGTTTATATGGTACTACCCAATCATAACAATCAAAAATGTACACCAGCAAAGATGGGAATGCCACAGAAGGATGTATATCATGATGATTCCTCTTTTACTGACTCAGCAGAAGGAACCCCAGTAAACTTCTCAAGCACTACATCCTTGAGTGATGAAACACTCCAGTACCCAGTGAAAGACAAAAGCTCAAAAGACTGGCGGCCTAGAGCCATGGATAAACAGGACGTTGTAGACTTGGAAGCAAAGAGAATTGAAGAACTCAGAGCGTTTTCACGCTTCCAGAAGCCCACTAAAATAGCTCAGCCGCAAGGTATGCCTGGAAGTCAGATGAACAGAGCCTTTAAACAAGATATACCAACACAAAAATTACAGATGAATAATAGAGAGATGGATGTTAAAATGTCTCAACAAAGAAGCAGAGATTCATCCCCCCAATATCTAAGTCATAAGCAGGAACAGAATAAGTCATGGAATATGACATATTTAGAATCAACCAAAATGAAACAAAACATAGGTGGTGGCCAGAATCAGAACATGCTGTACAAAGATCTCACCCATGGTATGGCAGCACGCCAGTCAATGAGTCACCCCACCCCTGCAGGAGAAGCTATCTACAGCTTCTGCGATAATTTGAACACAAAAGAGAAGGAAAAGAACTGTATCGGGAGGAAGCAAATGAAAGAGTGCAACAGGAATCTGACCCACGGTGGATCTGTTGTTGATCGAATGAAGCACAAAGGTGTTAGGAACAAGCACAATTTAATTGCTGATGAGACTCCGCCATGTTATTCTCTCAGTTCATCACTTAGCTCGTTAAGCGATGTAGACCTCGAGGAGTACCATGGAAAAATGCAGCAGGTGTGGGTCAAAGGCCGGCATCACGTCACCTCCAACCTGGCTTGTGACACATCAAAGAACAACCATAGTCAGTATGAGGAGAACAGCTCATCCAGTTCGGGGAGTCTGAATTCTGAGGATGACCTTCTGCAAAAATGCATTACCTCTGCTATGCCTAAGCAAAGGAGAAAACAGTCTACAAGGAAAAAGAAAACCGAAAGGAAGCAAAAACTTAAATCAAGGGATGGCTGGACTTCAGAAAAGGACTTGGACAGTGATGAGAAGGCCTCTGATAAAGACTCAGATCTCAATAGTGTTGAGTGGAGGGCAATACAAGAAGGAGCGAACTCTGTTGTTACAAGGCTGCAAGCAGCCTCAAAGTCCCAGGAGCCTTTATCCGAGTCTGAATCCGTGCTTTCATTTATGTCTGGTGTTTCAACGGGGTCTAGTCTTCAAACTAAAGCAGAAAAGAATGAAAAAAAGAAGACCACTAAAGACCGTGACAACAAAGGGCGAAAAATATCTGAGGGTAGAAACACAAGGACACAGCTTGATTTTGCTGTACGCAAGCCAGTTCCAAATTTGCCTGTGGTCTTTAGAGGCAGAACAGTGATCTACATGCCCAAGAAGGAGACAACCCTCTCACAAAGACCACCAACAAAGAAAACATCATCGAAGGCTGAAATGCAAGTGAAAAATCCAAACCTGGCTCAGCAGAGGTCGAGGAGCCTGCACAGACTAGGGAGACCAAATGACTCAAGCGAACTGCATCTGCCACGAAGAAGCTCAACTCCACCAGCCAGGATACCAAAGAGTACATCATCGGGATCATCTCAAAACTCTACACCATCAAGGCAGTCTCAGAAGAAACTGGTATCCCCCACACAAGCTAACAAACCTGCTTTAAAGAAAGACGTAAAGCCAGCAAATATGCAGCCAGACAAAAGAGGGAACTCTAATACACCTACAAGTCAGAAGCCAATAAACACAAAGTTGCCAGTTCAGAAAAAAACTCAGAAGTCACCAGTGAGAATTCCCTTCATGCAGAATCCATCAAGGCAACCCATGGCTTCAAGAACTATATCACCTTTGGTCACTAACCAGCCCTCTGCTTTCAACAGACAAAACTCCCAAGTGCCAGTCAAAAGAACCCTACCAGCCAGTCGCCTAGAGTTAGTACGCATGACTTCTATCCATTCAAATAGCGGGGAATCTGACAGAAATGGCTTTCTGAGACAGCTGACTTTCATCAAAGAATCATCCAATGTGTTGAGACATGAGGTTCCGTCTTCACGCTCTGTGCCTACTTCCCAGTGTGCATCACCAAGAAGAGCGCGACCTGCTGCACCAGCAGTGTTCTTGTGTTCCTCACGTTGCCAAGAGTTAAAGCCTTCCTCACTAAGCCAGAGACAAATGCAAGGGAGGCCACATGGATCAACCCAAGGAGAAGGGCAGACTATAAATCTCTCCAGGGCAAGCTCCAGTGAGCGAGACCTCTCTGTAAAACGTCCTTCCAGAAGAACCAGCTCCGAGAGCCCCTGTAGGGTACCTCAGAGGACTACCTCAGGGACTTGGAATAGGAATCAAGAAAGCTTCAAGAGGCACTCTTCATCACCAAGCATAAATATTCTTAACCGGGTCACCAGTCAGTCCTCTGTTCGTTCTTCATCTTCTGATTCAAGTGGGAGAGCAAAGAGTGAACATAATGTAGAACATCAGCAGCCAGGAGCACGTGCCAATGGCAGAGTGACCTGGAGGAGGATTCGGGATGAGGACGTGCCTCACATATTGAGGAGCACTCTGCCATCCTCCGCACTTCCCCTTGTACCCTCTCCAGATGGACATAAGAAAACAGCATCAATAGTACCAGGAAAACTGCCCACCATTTCATCGCCATCACGCAAAACAAGCGACGCCATAGTTCAGACTGAGGATTTCCCTACGAAAAAGACCAGTACCTCATCAACCCCAGAGATGGTGCCGGTAATCCCAGAGGAAGCCGAAAAGTTGGTTCCGATTAAAAAGTTAAGTAAGGCCTCCGAGGCCAATATCCACTTGCAAGATGAGGGTTTGGATGGAACTGCAGCGAGGATCATGAAGAGCCAGTGCACCACTTCCACCTCTCAGTCAACTGCTGGGCACAACGGGGGTGTGGCCCCCTTCCGTCACAGCTCCCCAAGCAAGGCTGCCAGAGTAACCCCTTTCAACTATGTACCCAGCCCAATGACCAGCAGTCTGCAAGACACACCAGGGCAAGCCCCGGTGCTTAATGAGAAGCCAGGAGATAAACTTGAGGCTCAGTAGAAAATGATTCTATAAATTGACATCTGTAGATTCCTTCAGTGCTCCTAAGATGTAAGCACTCAGGTGTTCTTGTATGAGCAAAGGATTTAAATTATTTTACCTCTAGAATGTAATCTTTCCGAATTCCCATTGCATCAGGAACACTTTATTATGTACAAAACCTTTAGTCGCCAGAAACAACTAATATAGACTAATAACCTAATTCTTTCACATTGTATTTATGCATTGAATTACGAAATCGAGGGCAAACTTTGCCATGAATTATCCTTTGAATTAGTTGCAGGCTCTTTTTTTTACTTTTTGTATTTGTACATAAACAATTGCCTGCTGCCAGTTCAGCTTATATTCAGCTTATTGTCATCGCTGGTGGGAAAAAGCTGAACAAATCAATAGCCACCAATATGCAAGCCATTGAGTCAGAGAGCAACAGAAGATCTGTCTACAGTATGAGTAAAAATGACTAATATTGAGTGTGTGAAAAACAGAGACTGTTAAACTATGAGAAAAGGCCCAAATTATCAATTAGGGTCAGATGTCATTGGTACTCATGATCTTGTGACAAATCACTCTGCTTTTCAGTAGACAAACTTGACAAGCCTCACTTTTAAACCAGCCACAGGAATTACATCCATAAACAATTAATCACCAGATAGCTGTAGAATTGGACTTCAGTGTGATCCTTCACTTTATCACTATTTATCCAGTTAACCTCAGCAAAGTGCTCTACAAATATTAGTAAAACCATTACACTTTCAGCTTTTTGACCGCATGCTAAACTTCTACTATTTTTAGTCCCCTTCAGTTCTATTGACCCGGAATAAATTTTCTCATTCTTGTAAATCTTGAAAATGGAGAAAAAGGTAGAATTGCATCTTTGTTATCTGTCAAATCAAAGAACACATAATTTGACCCTATATATACAATATGGCGTAAGGATTCTATTTAAACCAAGTGGATGGCTGTAAATACTTCTGCTTGTTGTATGTTCACTATTATTGTGTTGTCGAACTGGACAATGAAAGTGAAAGAAAGACCCCGACTACCGTGAGACTGCAGGAACGGTGGGTGCAAATGGCAGAATCTAATGAATCTGTTATTTGTTCAGACTGATTTATATTAATTTGGGAAAGCTTTAAATGCAAATGGTTAACATGTTTTTCAGAAAATGTGTGCATAGGGTGGGTGAATTTGAGATCTTCGGCAGTGTTCTAAGGCTCCTATTGTTTTGTTATCGTACCTCAAAAGACTACACAGCGCTTTCTTTCCCATAAGTGATGTTTTTCTATTAAAATCTGCATTCTGTTTATAACTGTATTTTACAAAGAAAACTCAACAGGCTATGCAGAGATGACTATACGTACTGTTCCTGTCCTATACAGCGTCAATCTAATTTATAACTAAAGATGGAGAAGTAGAAAATGCCAACTTGGAAGCAATGAGGAATGGAGTAAAATAATTTGTTCCCAGATGTTTAAAATGATTTGAAATTACATCTGTTTCCTTGTTGTATTACCATACTCATACCAAGATGAGAAGTAGTGTTCACAACAGCTAATGTATTCTGTACGGAAGTTGTATCCACAATAAAAGTTTTAATTAAACAATGAAACTGTGCTATTTACATAATCATTGAGGCTGCATTTCCTTTGTAAAGACAGCGACACTTATTAATTCCAACAAAAAGCACCTTGCATAATGCAGTTGTGTTGTTTTACACTTTTTCATATGCACGTCAATTTCATTGCCACATTAGACAGATATATGGATGGTGCTATCATTCTTCAGACAACTGTACATGTGGACACGGATTAGTATTAAAACTACTCCATGAGTAGATTTAAGTTTAATGATGAACTCTCAAAACGTTTTAGTGAATTTCCTGTAGAAAAGCATATCCTATGTGAATTAAAAATAAAAATTTCATTAACCTAATTCTAACCTATTCACACACTTGGCTATTCCTCTATACTATAAGCCAAATCTACACGTTTTTAAAAATATTTTATTGTGTGCACTCATGGATAGTTATGTACACTTTCCATTCAGGTTTTATGGAGCTTACTATCAAGTTCAAGTAATCAATCATACAGAGCAGGAATTGCGCCTCATCTTACCTACTGGGCCTGAGACAAAACAGCTGGAAGGAAATACCTGAAGCTGTGCTGACTTCCCAGAATTAATGACAGCCTTCATTAAAACACCACTTCCTGACACCTTCACAGTGGAGAAATCTTCAGCACCATTCCTTTCCATCAAAGTGACATTTCAATGCATTTGTAGAGTGGAAAGCAGATTCCCTCACTTCAGCATACAAACAGGAACAGCCAATATTGTTTCACAAGGGTAAGATGAAGCTAAGTCAAACTCACTACCACTTCTGTGCATGCTACAAAACGTGACACAAATGAGCCACTTCCATGACTGCTGTCCTCTCTTCAGGGACGCTATGTACTGGCCAACCCCTCCAGTGTGCTCCACACACTAGAGTGTAATGTAATACCTTAATCAACAGGCTCACATTCAGTGAACTGGTGTATAACAGTAACAATACTAATTCTGCTCACTGCCACTACCTGGTAATCATATAGATTATCACCTAGCTAAAGGTCATTTTCAATAATCTGACAGTACAAAAGCCAATTAATAACAAGTATTTGCCTTTTTACCAGGTGGGGAAAACAACTTGGTTTTTTCATCACTTTAATTAAGCTGAACACTGAGAAATGATATTATATTACACAACAAAACTATTGCAATACCGATAATCTTGATGTTTCCCAAGAAAAGGGTTTACGAAATACAGACTCTTTAAATATTACACATGTGCATTACCATTACAATGATTCTTCAGAAAAAATTATTTTGCAGTGTTTTAGAAAACGTTGTGGTTTTGACTACTATGACAAAGTCCCAAAAACTGAACTGTCCCAAATGGACGATGAAGGCAGGCAACATCATAGCGCTTGCCCCTTGATCTCGGCTACACAGCGCTCCAGCTGCTCCCCAGCGGCCCTCAGCTCCTCCCGCTTCGAGGCGAGGTCGCTCCTAGCCTGCTGGAGTCGCTCATTCAGCTCCAGGTACCGTCGGCTCTGATGGTATCGGCTGTCTACCAAACCGTCTGTCGATCCAGCCTTGGCATCTGTCATAGAAATCCACCAAAATGGATTATTAAATCAGATCTTAAATTATGATATTAGATACTTGACATAAAGTGGTTCTCTTATATAATACATATCCATAGATATCTACATCTGCATTATCCAAGGGCGTAACGTTGGCTGGAACACTGGGGGCTGGTTTGAGGTCCCACCCATTACGGAGGAAACATGATTATGGGGGGGGGGGGGGTGTATTAGCTGGTCTTGATTTATTGGGGGGGATTACAACCCTCCCATCCCCCCGTAATTTACACCCATGGTATAATCTATATATGTTGTTTATATAATTAACGAAATATATTTAAGTAAAAACTGGACATTCGACCCTAAACCGCTCCTTGACCATAACGTTATTTCAGTTACGCCATTCAAGTACAGTGCAAAATTAACATTCGTTACAAAAACTACTGTTCTCAGGCCGAAGCATCCCCGCACCCGGGAGCCCGTCCTGCAGAATGCCGAACGCGGGGTCACTGGCGGACGCTCGGTTGACGTCATCCACGATCTGCTCCACGGACGGTGGGTCCGGTCGGTTCGGCAGGATTACTCTCTTCTTGTTTTTTGACCCCATACTTATTTTCACGGCCTGCAAGTGACACCAACTGAAACTAATGACTGACGAAAAGCCACAGGCGAGCCAGCTACTGCTAGTTTGATAGACTTTTATGCGCTCATATATTCCCACCTATGGACATCATTACATGACAAGCCAGAAAACCCCACATGCCACTACTATACTGTGATTTAACACGCAAACTGATGACTAAGAATGAAAGATGTTGCATTTATAACCAAGAATACGACTCCATGGAGTCTTAAATAACCAGAAAGCGAGTAAAAATCAATGCATTTAACCAGTTCTAAAAATAACAAACGAGATAAATACCGTTTTCTCTTTGCCATTAAGCTCAATTTAAACTGAAACATGACGTTGACTCGCCTGGAATTGGACAGAGCTCATCACGTGATCACGGCAGTGGCACCGTATTTTATCTTGGTCCCATATCTTGCATTAAATGTTTTGAGATTCAAGCTGTCTGGCTCTTTTCTACAAGGAGCCGCCGTCCATTTACACTGGAATAAATATTTGCTCTGCATTAGGTACTGGGGCAGACGATCACGCATGCGTAGAACAGACAAATGGCTACTACGACTTCCGGGCCAGAAGGGGAATAGCGGAAGTATTTTGATCACGTCAGAGGGGGTTACATTTTAGGAAAGCTGGGTTATGTAGTACAGTGACAATACATTTTGGAATTAATCATTACTTTGATGATATCAGTACGTGTTATTTGTGCATTTATAGTGGAGTCATTGATACTTTTAGTATGTATACGGTAGTAGAATTAGATGAGCTTGTGAGAAAACTAACGTGTTTATGTGCTTATCACTCATTCTTAAGCACAGGAACAAAATCATATTTTGGGGAGATTTTTATTTATGCTCTCTATTCATGCTAGAAAAATATATCTTAATTGTGCAACGTTCTGGCAAGTTTTGTAATGGCCCAGCCTCCCAGTTTTTTCACACTGGGAAACAACATTTAACAGGTTAGTCCTACAACGTGCGCCTAAAAAGATCATTTAGGATTATATGCAAGGTCCCTGCTGTTACTTATCTCTAACTTATTTGTGACATTGTTTCACTGATTACATTTCTGTCGTGCAAAAACTCAATGAGGTTCCCCTGAAGGCTTAGGTCATCATCAACTCCACAGGTGAAGCTTCCGCAGCCCACTGTACAGGCATGGCTGGAATTACCGAGACATGCAGTCACGTTGGGGCCCAGCTCTTCAAAGTGGAAGCGACTGTCCGGTGCAGAGAACCAAGTACGGTCACAGAACAAACCTGCATTCTGGATGCTACTGAGCAATGTCAAGAAAGTGCAGGCTGAGGTGGACCATAAGATAGATTATGCATTTACTGCTGGCATGTGGAAATTCCCTGAACTGTCTTCTGGATGATGAGACTAGCTTCCAGGAAGATAACTACACCATCACTTACACAAGCGAACCTAACGGGACTTTTTATTCTGAGCTCCATAATCAAGGTTGAAGATATATTATGCTGAGTGTGCTGCCACACTACTGTGAACAGTTCAGAGATCCTGTGACAGTCCCATCACTGCCTATGTGACACCAGGCTCGATGGATGCGACTACTCAGCTTTGGAACAGCATTGCCAGGCACTAAAAAGACAAACGGATGTTTCAGAAAAGTAGGCTGAACAGATTGAAAAGAGGACACGTAAAAAGCAGAAAATATTTTTCTGGTTTGGTGCACAAGGCAACAATGCACAGGCAGGATCCTCACCTCCAACATGCATGCTGTTTATGCATTAGACATAAAGTCACCAGCTCTGTCAACTATCAAGAAGGTTTGCTGTCCTATGGACAGCAAATGCACCACAGCGGATGTCATCCACCAAATAACATGAAGAGGAAGCAAGGAAGACCTACAGTAAAAAACCAAAGGTCAACACAACAGCTAAGAGTTTGCAACACGGCAAAAGCAAAACATAAAAGCAACTGTAGGAGAAAAGTGACATGGTGGCATGTGGGAATGAAGACTGTAAGGTCCAGTGGTTTCATTCCGAATGTGTTGGACTTGAGGATGCCCCTGCAGAAGACAATGCCTGCTTTTGTCTCTCTTGTTCAAAATAAACACGTTAACAAAGCCACAAACATTACACCTGAGGTATAATTTAGAAGTTATTCAGGTGTAGTTCCTTTAAGTTCTTATATTATACTAGTACTTATTGTATTTATTTTCTATTTTATATATTTGTGTATTTGCCAGTTTAATTAGCACTAATATTTATAACGGTTTATTTATAAGCATAAATAAATATTCTATAAATTATATTGTAGAGGAGCATATACATATTACCTTAATATATGGAAATACAAAGATACCTAGTTACAGATGACAGGTTTATGTCCGGGCAGAGAACTTAGATCAGAGTCTAATGCGATGGCGCATTGTTGGGATTGGTGGATCAGCAGCATTATATCTACAGTTACCTCTCAGGCATTCAAAGGTTTGGTTAATTAGCTAATTAGAGGAATCGGCTGTATAGGTGGTGGACTGGTAAACACTGCTGGTATAACTTATGGATGTATACTTTATTAATCCAGAAGGAAAACACAGATATTAAGCTTGTAAGCATCACCTTTAGTGAAGTTATGTTATTATAGACTATGAAATTAAATGTTAAAGGGAGTCATTATATCTACTGAAGAGTAATATTCTGTGCCAAGCACTGTATCGTACTCTTCCATTGAGAGTGTACTGGCACGCCGTATTTTAGCATAGCATGTTAGCTTTTCAGCTGCAGAGAGGAAAGCTCTTCACAGAGTTATCATCGTGGCACGAAACACTATCGGCTGCCCACTACCCTCACCAGAGGACATTTTTAGCTTCAGATGCATTAGAAAAGTCACCAGCATCATTAAAGACTCGTCACATCCTGCTCACTACCTGTTTGACCTGTTGCCCTCTGGCGGCCACTACAGGTCGATTAAGACCTGAACCACTGGATTTAAAAACAGTTTCTTTCCAAAGGCTATATGTGAATTGAACTCCGTAACCCACTTTCACCCATGACACTTATCTGTGTCTGTGACAATGCAGTGAATATAATATCCTAAAGTATAATATTTACTATATGGTTCAGACCTCAAGCTGCCATTGATAGATCTTTCATACCCACATGTTACTAAACTGTAAATTTGAATACTTATATAATTATTATATTAATTATGTGTTGTTACTGTGGATGTTAAGTTTGCACTGATCAGGAGTAGCACATTTTAAATTGCATTATATGTTGTGCAATGACAGTATAGGCTGTTCTGTTCTCTTTTCTTCTATTCTATTCTATTCAGACTAAGTGAAGAGTGAGTATATTACATATGATATAGATGCTTCATGGACTGACCAGCTTACTACAGTTTCCAAGTTCTCTTGGCGTTTTTTTTTTTTATCATTTACCGCAGTACTACCATGAATAATTCCACAGGTGAACCTAGGTAAATTTCATACATTTATTTTGGCTTTCGGGTCACCAGCATTGTCTGTGGCTTGTTTTGCAGCAGGACCTGTGTGCAAAGCTCATCACTTTGTCTTCCATATGGCTTATTATTCAGCATAAACAACCATACTGCGCCACACACAGCTTCACACTCAAGCAATGCTTGCAGATTTATTGCTTCGGCACTGTAAGAGTAACACACAATGCCTGTCAAAGGTACAAGCATAACACAGGAATGAATCATGGAAAAGGCTGCTATGTATCAACTTTAAAATTCTGAAATACAATAACTGAACATACAGACTAGTCTTTCTTGTATCTATAGACTTACTGTATCAGTCATTTGTTAGCAAGCTCTCCTTTGAAAAATGGTTAAAGCATCATTTGCCCATCTTGTGTCTGTCACAATGCAGTGTATATATCATCCTAAAGTATAATATTTACCATATCCCGCTCTAGGCATGGCTCCTTCTGTCCTGTTCATTCGCTCAAAATTGTACAATAATGTGGCTATAGTACGGTGAGGGAAATAATTATTGACCCACCTGCTGAATCCTTCAGCTGACCCAACAATAAAGAAGTGAGAAGTATGAAATTTCACTGGTAGCTTTATTTAACAGCAAAAGATAATCAACAAAACAAGCAAGAAAAAAATCATTATGTAACAGTTACAAACCAATCCGTCATCTATCTAGGGAAATAATTCCCCTACAAACCAGCAAGAAATAAGGTCAAGTTCATGTGCACTAACACAAGTAATACTCATTTAATTAACAGACACCAAGAAAGCATTCACACTTAACGGCATTAATTTGTTAAACGGTATTCTTGGGTCACTAACCTGTCTACATCTTCAACCTCATCACCATGGGAATTACCAAAGAGATGTCTAAGGACATCAGAGACCAGACTTAACCTTGGAACTGGCTTCAGCAAGGAGCTTGGTGAGAAAGTGATAACTGGCTTGTAGGGGATCAAATAAGTACTTCCTTGGATAGATGACACTGATTTTTACTTGTTATATAATGATTTTTCTTGCTTGTTTTGTTGAGCATTTATGTTTTGCTGTTAAAATAAACCTACCAGTGAAATTTAAGGCTTCTGTTTTTTTTATAACTGGGCCAAGTTAGGAATTCAACAGGGGGTCAAATATTTATTTCCCTCTCTGTAAATGGGTAACAAAAAAACTCAGTGTGTCAAACCTGTGAGGCATGTTCTCTGCGTGTTGTGGACAGACATGTGTCTCCTTAGGTGACCCAGCTGAGCGAAACATTTCCCACACTCACTGCAGCAGAATGGCTTCTCCCCGGTGTGAGTCCGAAGGTGTGAATAAAGATTACATTTGTGAGAGAAGGTCTTACCACACACTGTGCAGATGAATGGCTTTTCTCCTGTGTGAAGAAACTGGTGGGCTTTAAGGTATCGCTTGGAGGTGAAGTTCTTCCCACACTGTGCACAAGTAAAATAGGCTGCCCCAGCTGTTTCACTCTCATTATGAATTTCTTTGTGCCTTAAAAGATTCTGTTTCTGAGCAAAGCGCTTCCCACATTCGTCACACTCGTATGGCTTCGTTTTTGTGTGAATGCATTTGTGAACGCTCAGATCATACTCCCGCTCGTAATTCCTCCCACACACCTCACAGCTGTACATCTTCTCTCCCATACAATCAATCCGGTGGCCTTCAAACTGTCGTCCTACCATTAAACCCTTTCTAGAACCTGTCCCGATGAACGGTCTGTCATCTGAATGATCTGGCAGGTATGTTTCTAACTGATCAAAATTCTCAAAATTCCTCTCACAAGGGGTGCAAATAACGTGTGTTGCCATGCGACCTTCACTGCTAGTGGCCTCATTGACGTATGCACTCTCAAAGGTCTTGCTGAAGGCAAAATGCCCACTTGTATATATGGATTCTTTGTCCTTTTCATAGTCTTTCAGTCTGAGATAAACATCAGGCTTCTCTGGGTCTTCGGAAAGTCTGGGCTGATTGTCAGATTCCTCAGAGGGCTGCAGCTCAGCTGAACTTTGGTCCTCGGCAATAACTCCGTGTATTTTTACTATTGGTTAGGGAAGAAAATACATAGCTGGATTCAACTGGAATATACATATACCAGAATGTTACTAATCTTCTACCAAAAATGATACATTCTATGCATTATAAATTAGCTGGAGTTTCACCAATTTACAACTGCAGATCAGGTTAAGTGCTTAGGATTAATAAGCAATAGGGGTGTAACCTACACAAAATTTATGGTTCAGTAAAAACTTCACTTTTGAGTTTACGGTTAGGTGCAATTTTGGTACAGAAGTGAAAAATTTGTTTTAAAATAGTTTATTATTAAAACTGTAAATGCAAATAGAAACAATTGTTAACCAAACAAAAGGTGAACGTGTCTATTGATGTGTGTGTAAACAAAACCTAAGAGATGCTTATGTGCATATTGTAAAAAAATAAATGTCAAACAAATAAAAATTCAAAAGTAAGACTGCATAACAATTATAATGAATTAAATCCTGACAAAATCCTGTGTTCTGTACTACTGAGTTCGGTCATATACCCATAGTGAAACATCCTTAAAGCCTTCATTTTCTTTTCTGGGAATATCTGAGTTTGGTATAACAGCCAACAGACCTGATCATACCAACTCTCTTTCTAGTTTTGGTGATATCATGACTTACTAACGTGAAGTAACGTGAACTAGCCATAACCCACTCACCGACACAATTAACAAAATGTTTTTTCTGTTGAACATCTACTTGTGAATTTAGGATACGTCCAAATCCAGAAATATATTGATGTGTTTCAGTGTGTTTCAAACAGTAAATGAATAAGCTGAACACTACACAATGAATATGTGTACAGTTACAGCCCTAGTAAACACTGCAGTGACAACAGTCCCAGGACTTCACAAATCCTTAGGATTAAACTGTTGCCTCATAGGATAATGAAACTAACTGCTGATGTTTCAGTAAGCTTGTCGGCCAGCTCAGATTTCAACTTACACTCCTGAATTCCCTCCAATGCTTCCGGTGGGAGATTACTGTCCACTTCTTCCTTAATTGGCTCATTGATTTTTGCAGGCTGTTAAAGAGAAGGGAAGCAGTTAATAGGAATCAGAACTACAGAAGCCTGAAAAAAGAAAAACCAAAAGGAATCCTAAACTAGCCTTGTCCCTCATTCTTCCAGGGCAGCTGGCCCCTCCTCCGTCCTCCACAGCACACGGCGCTCCATCATTGCATGAGCCTAGGAAGTAGTTCTTCCCCAAGACACCCACTGTCAAGGGACAATGTTTCTCTTCTGTAAAACAGGAAGGACATCGTACAGCCTGAAAGACACTATGTTGTTTTACACAAGCAGGTTTTTTTCTATAAGATCAATAAGCCTGCCAGTAATTGTTCTGCTCCATGTACAACAAATAATTAAAAAACAGGGAAACACATTTTTTTTTGTTTATTCATATAAACAGGAAATGGACGATTACTTAAAGTGGTTCAAATCTGCAGAACAGCAGAAAAACACACATACAAGATGGAAGCAAATGTGGAAGTATAGACTTTTTTAACCAAGAGCCCAGTAGGTCAGATCAGCTAACGACATCTCTCCCCCCCTAATTCTAAACACAGATGTTCCACAGTGACGTTACTGTACTCTCTTCTCTTTACATTTGACTTTACTACCCATCCACAGCTCAAACAAAAGTGTCAAGTTTGCTGACGACACTGTAGGGCTGATCTTCAATAATGATGAATCAGCCCTACAGGAGAGTGCAGAGATGACAACCTCACCCTCAACAAACAAAAAATAAAACATAAGAACTGATCCTGAACTTCAGGAAGTGCAAAAGAACTCCGCTCAGCGCACTTTTTATACACGGAGAGGAGAAAGGAAGACTGTCCAGGTTTCAGTTCCTTAGGGTTCGCATTACGGAGAACGTTACACCTCCCGCCTAGTGAAAAAAGCCCGACCACATCTCTTTTTCTCTGAAAACTCAGAAAGGTCCAACTACCTCAACAACTTCTCAGTCAGTTTCTGGCACTGCACCACAGAAAGTATCCTGACTTTCATATCTGCATAACGGTGTGGTACGTCAGCTGCACGTTCGTCGACAAGAAAACTCTACGGCAAGTGGTGAAAGTAGGTCATTGGCTTCCATACGCCGAGAAGCTCTACCTGAATGGACTCCACAAGAGGGCCTGTAACAACACATTATGTAATAACGCTGTTTGCAAAAATAAATTGGGATGTGGTGTAAAATGTACATGAATAATGAATGCAATGTTTACCAAATTATATAATCCCGTATTTCATTGAGAACAGAACCATAAAGACCAAATATCAAATGTCGAAACTAGAAGTTTTAATGTTTTTTGGCAAATTGGCAAATATATGCTGAATTTGAATTTGATTCCAGAAACACGTTTAAAAAAAGTTGGGACATTGGCTTGTTTACCACCGTGTTGCATCACCTCTTCTTTTAACACTCT
>JAODJX010000035.1:20924729-20936627 GCA_026776945.1 Isichthys henryi | reverse complement strand
AAACATGCTGAGGCTAATTGGAGTTGCTAAATTGCCCGTAGGAGTGCATGTGTGACTGAATGGTGTGTGAGTGTGCCTTGCGATAGGCTGGCCCCCCATCCTGGGTTGTTCCCTGCCTCGTGCCCATTGCATCCAGGATAGGCTCCGGACCCCCCGCGACCCACTAAGGATAAGTGGTTTGGAAAATGGATGGATGGATGGATGTTTCATATGAGTCACTCTATTCATTTCCTTCATACAAATCATACTACTCAAATGTATTATTTGATGTATTTACAGAATTTTCTCTGCTTGTGGTGACTCAGTTCTGTGTCATTTATTAAACTATTCTGTCAGGTGTGTGTGTGCCCTGCGATGGACTGGCATGCTGTCCATAAGGCTAGATGTAGGCTCAGGGTTATGGTTGGCATTGGGGTTACGGCTAAGGCTGGTGCCGGCTTTAGAGTTAAGGTTAGGGTTAGCTTTGTCATTAGGGTTAAGCTCAGGTTTAGGGTTCAGTTAGGGTGACAATATGACAGATCAAGAAGTACAGTATTAGTCAAAAGTTTGGGCACACCTACTGAAAATCATTTCTTTTGCAACAAGATAACAACTCTAAGCACACCTCAAGGCTATGCGGTAAGTATTATCTTGTGAAAAGAGGAAAGAGGTGGAGTGCTGCGACAGATGTCCAGGCCCCCACAATCCCCCCCACCTAAACTGCTCTCTGACTCTCATTTGTCATTTAGAAGGTAGCCAGTTTGTGCCCAGAACTTGTGGGAGCTTTTCAGGATTGTTACAGAAGCATTCCAGGTAGCTATATTTGGAAGCTGAATGCAAGTCGGCAATGCAATTTTGGGGGCTATTTAAATTAGTGGAAAAACCTGAGAAAATGTTGACATGTTGAGTACTTCTCTTGGTCATCGAAATATTTGATATGTATGACCTCAGGTCTTTCAGGCCGTTTGCTATAAAGTGAATAACGCAGCCAAAATAGTGACAAATGCATTCAATTAAAAATCAGGTGTGTGCGGAGTATTGACTGGAACTGTAGGTGAGTGAATTAGTACTGAAGGCTTAGGGCATTTAGTGTTATAACACACAGCATGTATGTAGAGACTTAGTCTTAGCAAGCTGGGCTTGGGCAGACTTCTGCTGTGTGGCTTTTGTCGTGGTTGAAGGCAGAGTTTCAGGCTCTCTCTCTTTGGGTGTGATTTTGTATTGCCGCTGGATGTGTTGGAGTCGACTGTACTGCAGGTTCACCTGCCTTGGACACTGGAATTTCTCTTTGATCACATGACCCAGCTGTGATACTGCCACAAGCCCCTCCTCGTATGGCAAAATTGTGGTGACGGGGGCGTAGACGTACTGAACAACTATTAGGTTTCCTAGAAACGGCAATGAAAAAGATGTCAGCACAAAATATTTACATACAGCCAATATTTTTGTGGTTTCATCCATTTCATCCAGAAACTGTTACACAACATTATACAGTACTGTGCAAAAGAAATGGTGTTTAAATGATATTTATGTTGGTGTAAAACTGCTATTATACCTGTCAAAGTGTGTCAGCTTAGCCATTTCAAAACTTCTGCTAAAATCACCCCATTATTTCCAGAAACCATACTACACACTCCTGTATTTTTTTTTTACTTGACCACTAGCAGACCTCATATAGCTAATCAATACGTCACTGACTTTTTTAACTAAATATGTTAAGTAGTTAAGTGAGCTGGAGGTGAAATTTAACAAACACATGGAACGGCTGAGGTGCCCCTGAGGAGAGGTTTGGGAACTGAATCGATATTCATCTAGCCATCCAACTAGATATCAGTAACTTTTTGGAGGACAGAAGAAATTTGTACTAGTTTTTATTGTGTTACTCTTAATTTGGATATGTTAAATTATTTTTGGTTCTGAGCAAAAGTGTACTTTACTACCCAGATAAATAGCTTTAAACATTTGTTTTTGACTGCCTAAGACTTTTGTACAGTACTGTACCTATATTCAGAGCACTCTTTCAGTTTATAAAAGAACATAATGAAAACAAGAATTTACCACTAATGACATCCCAGACTTTAATAGTTCGGTCTTGGGACCCTGTGAAGATATACTGTCCGTTTTCCGAAAAAGCTGAACACAGAACACCCTCTAAAATGAAACCCTGTAAATTTGGGGGAAAAAAAGAATGAGGGAACTGTTTTTATAAAATTTAGCAGATACAAAGTCCTTGTAAGCGACTGCACGTTCAGCGAATGCTAACCTGGTGCTCCATCGTGTAACGTAGCTTCAGAGGAGACAGACTCCACAGCCTCTGGACCGAGTCCTGGGAGCCAATCAGAGCGAGCGATTCCGTCCTACTCACCGTGATGCACGTAATCTTTGTTTGGTGTCTCTCCAGGGAAGTCACGCAGGTATTCTTAAAGTCATACAGTGCGACTTGCCCACAGTTTGAACCTTTAAGCAACCTGCATTCTGACAGCAGAGCCATGCAAGAGATGGGAGAGTGGAACAGGGAGAGGGGCAGCGTCTGAAAGGGACCCTCAACGCAGGGGAATCTGTCTCGCTCTGTGATCTCAAACACGCAGATGCTTTCCTGGTAGGCCACGGCCATCCTGTCCTCCGCCTGGCTCACCGCCATGCAGCAGACCCTGGGCAGAGTCTCAGGCGGGGGGATGCATAGGGTCTCGGGCGAGTTTGCTAAAGGGTAGATCAAAATGGTGCCAGTCTTCACACCGCAGAAGAGCAGCTTCTTCTTCTGGGCCAGCTCCATGCAGCTCACTTCAGACGACACGGCGATGGTCTCAGCTGGAGTTCCTGGCAGATCAAGGTGGCAGAAAGGAAATAAACTTACCAACAATCTGACATGTCTCCATCCATCTAACTCTTAGCGTAAGGTCACAGTGAGCCCAGAGCCTATACCAGGCAGCATGGAGCACAAGGCTGAGGAGGTTAATGACGTCACACACAATGCATTTACATTTATTTAGCAGTCACTTTTGTCCAAAGGGGCAGACAGAGCAGGCCAGCCAGTGTCCCTGAAACACTGGACACCATTACTGTCAGCCAGGGGCTTTGAACTCACAACCATCTGGATATAGGGACAGACCCCTAATTTGTCAAGTCCTACAGCACTTCCATTTTCAGATACAAACACACACTATGAGCAATTTAGAGACATATATATATATATGTGTGTGTTAGTTGTATCTTATATACGTTTACTACTACAAGGCTCTGAAAATGGCCAAAAATTCAAAACGGTGCCCTGAGAGCTTCTCACTAACAGTAAGCTTGATAAAGCACTCGGTTTTATTTCCTGTCACTTATGACATATTAGGCCATGTGTATGTAGTAACCATATGCATTACTGTTATGATTTTTTCAGTGGAATCTGAGAGGATGACCTGAGAAATTTTTCTCAAACTGGGTGGTTTGATATGGAATGACTTTTATGTTGTTAATGCAAAAAATCTAAATGGTACCTGTGAGGCAGTCCCACAAGACGACCTGCGTCCTGTCACCGTGCTGTAGGAAGTAGGCCTTCTCACCATCGTGTGACAGGGTCATGAGCGGCCTGCTGGCCGGGAAGCAGCTCACGGTCTTGTGCTTGTGATTGTAATTGAGCCGCCAAAGCTTCAGGGGCGGAGCGTCGCTGGAGGCAGCGATGACGGTGTCTCCGTACATGACCAACCCTGTGACACGGGCCCCCATGCCAACAAAGGAGTCCAGGAGGTCTCCTGTGGACAGACACCACACCTGAAAAGAAACAGGCCAGCACAGAAATCATTTCATTATAGATATATTATCTTCAGTAAGCTTTCATGTACACATTCTTCCTTTATGCACTTAAAACTAAAACAGATTCTGTAGATCCTGTTTGTGATCTTTAACCTTCCGATGTATGATAATGAATCTGATGTTTCTGACCCGTATGATGTGGTCCTCGGAGCCGGTGATGAGCACCCTGCGTTGGCCGGGCATGACTGCCGTCCACACGGTCTCCTCGTGCTGGAACGCCTGAGCCAGGAACCTTTGCATCGAGCCAGCCTGAACATGGAACATAGCTACCTGCTTCTCGTAACCTACGTCCAAACAAATTAAGTCAGATACTGATCTATGTGATGAGGAGCATTTCTGCAAGATATCCTAGACAGAATATTATGTTACTCTGCATAAAATTCATAAAAAGTCAAAATGGCACATAATCTAGTCTCAGTTAGCTTAAGAACATCTTGAGTGTACCTGCACACAGCAGCTTTTCATCGCCAGAAGGCACGAGGAATGAAACTGGAGAGGACAGTCTTGCCACATCCTGTGACCCCTGATTTGAAACCTACAAATATAAACATATGACCACAGCGAATGCTCAGGTGAGTCTTGACTGCAACACCAAATACTGTTACCTACTGTTAAATGGAAGAGTGCAGCCATGTGTTTCACACGGATCAGTACCAGATAAAGGACGCCCTCCTTGGACCCGATGACCAGCCCGTCTCGAGCCGGAAGATTCACTGTACATGTGGGTGTCAGGTTCTGGTGATCAGCCGTTAAGCAGACCTGTGTTTTCTCCACACCAGTAAATGAGTCATATAGCGTGAGGAGTCCTCGACTGGAGAGAACCGCGAGTGCCTCGTCCAGAAACCCCAGCATGATCAGCTCCTCGCCAGCACCTTCCAGCTGGAAGAGTGGTTCTGCAGTTTCAAGCTGCCATGCTTTTATCTGTTAGCAATAAATGCGCAATTATTCTAGACTAGAAATCAGTCAGAAACAAACACCTAAGGCATAAATGAAATAATCATTGTACTGTAGTGTTTGACGTAGTATGAAGAACATAACTGAGATGTTGCTCAAGGATTTAAAAATGGATAAACATCTCCGTGCCTAATATGAGCGATGCCAAAGTATTGCCACATAGTACATAGTTACTGAATGCCTTCAAAACCACCCAAATGAAAAACAGGCAGTATGGGGGGAAACAGAAACTCCCAGAGCCATGGCGCTTGGGAGATGAACGCACCTTTGTTCCACATGAGGAGCAGAACAGCGGCATCCCTTCCACCATATGGATCTGTGACAGCAGCTGGGCATCCGTGGAAAACTGGTCCAGGATGTGTAGCTGCCTGCCACTCAGGAGACTCCACAGCCTCAGTGTTCCGTCACACGCTAAGGACAGACACTGGGTCCCTCTGCTGACTATCTTCACCTGCAGCACGACGTCTGCGCAGAACACAGACACACATGCCGAGACGCCTCACACTAACCAGTGCTGAGCTACAGTCAGTGACGAATTCAGCAAACATTTATGCTTGTCTTTTATTGAAAATATTTCAATATACAGTAAAAATAAATATATAAAGTCATTTTACAAAGAAACTTGTAGTCTGAAACTGCCAATCTGTAAACGACTGAATCTGTGTGGGTTCTTCACCTGTGTACCAAGTAAGTGTGTGGGTTCTTCACCTGTGTGCCCAGTAAGTGTGTGGGCTCTTCACCTGTGTGCCCAGTAAGTGTGTGGGTTCTTCACCTGTGTGCCCAGTAAGTGTGTGGGTTCTTCACCTGTGTACCAAGTAAGTGTGTGGGTTCTTCACCTGTGTGCCCCGTAAGTGTGTGGGTTCTTCACCTGTGTGCCCAGTAAGTGTGTGGGTTCTTCACCTGTATGTCCAGTAAGTGTGTGGGCGACCCCCAGGTCGTCCAGGTGCCACACTATCACACTGCCATCTGTTGAACCCGCTGCCAGGAGACGTTTTTCCTGGCAAATATCCATTCCAGTGATCCCTGAAAAATGAAGCTGTCAGTTTGTAACCAGTAGCAATGGGGACAGATATATGGGAGGTGGGGGGGCTCAATACACAATGTAATTGTGTTACAAAAAAGCATGAATTATAACAAAATGACGCATATTAGGCGTCAACTGAACTAATGCACCATGTGAAAGATTTTCAAAAAAATATATAATTACAATTATAATAATTGTAATTGTTCAAATAATTATAAAATACACCATATAATTATTAATAAAATATAATTGTCACGCCCGGCTCGTACGATCCTCGTGTGTGCCACGCCCCCTGATTCTCCTCGTGTGTGCCACGCCCCCTGATTATCCTCGTGTGTGCCACGCCCCCTGATTCTCCTCGTGTGCTTCCCCAATCGTACCCAGCTGTTCCTTGTTATTTCGCCCTGTCTTTTCTTTATCAGTCCAGGTCTTACCCGCGAACCTGACAACAATACTGAACCATATTTTATTATTCTTCCTATTATAGCTCCTCTCTCAGTGTAAACATATGTTCAGGGAATATGTACCGATGTGCATGCAAACGACTCATATTGGAGCGGCGACTGTCGAGGAGCCACTGTATATACACCATCTCTGCTCCAGACCCCGAAGCAGACCTGAATCTAGCAAAGTAGAAATAATCCAACACAATAAACCTCGCTCCATTTACTGTACACCAGAAGATAAAACTGTAGAAGGATATATGCACCTTTTTGGGAACCAATGAGGACTGCCTTCAGTGGTCCTCCTGGTGACTGAAAGAAGCCACAACTGGGAACAAGAACTGGATTGGGCGATGAATTGAACCAGTCCTGACACTGGGAGTACAGCCGACCAATGACAGAAGGATACATCTCAGCAAGGGAGTACAGCCTGGCGAAGATCTCAGTGTAGAAGACGGATGGGTCTTTAGGGATTTAAAAGCACAGGATTTAGTAGAAATACTACTGTAACGTCATAATTTTAAGGAGTTAGATAAGTACATACTGAAGAGCTGAATACATATTTAGTCAGCGTGAGTGCATGACACAGCACCTTAAATGTGTTCCAATAGAAAATTTTTCTTTTTCATTCATATGGAGCCTTGGAGAAGTGTGAAATAAGCAATTAAAAAAAATATTACTGGCATACTGGTCTGAACTCACCCATCTGTCCCTCTATACTGTCCAAAGTAGGTTTCATGAGTAGGAACATGTCTCGGACCAGCTCTATCTCAGGACAATCGTGGACCTCCAGGCAGAGTGACAGGTCCTCGATAATGCTGGCGATCCCACAGGTCAAAGTCTGACACCACAGCCACTCTGCATTACCTGGGAAAAATTAGTGATCTGTGGGCACCGTCTTCATAATACCAGCATCGGAATACTGAATCTGGGTATATGATCTGTTAATCACCATGTCAGTTTTGGTAACAGGGGTCAACATCATAGCGGATTTTGATGAACATTTTGATCATAGGTATGGTATTTAAAAACAAAGCCTGCAGCAGGGCTCTTCAAATCTGGACCTTGATTCCCAATCCCGTCTTTGTTTTCAGTTCTCCTTGGTACTGTAGTTAATTTTATAATTACCGATTCTGATTGGCAACAGAGTCTTCACACCTGGCTCACAGGTAAAGGAAGGCTGGAAAATCGGCAAGGCTCGAACCTCGAGGGCCATGATTTGAACAGCCCTGGTCTACATATTTTTCTTTTCAGTCAAAACACTTTGTCACGGACATAGATGAGTCTTGCCACAGACATGGTTGTCTGTGTGTGGCCGGCTTGACGATTCCTGGGGAGCAATGCAGACACGGCCTTACCGATGACTTCTTGAAGCAGTTCCTCCCAGCTCCCTCCATGAATCAGATGGTAGGGTAATTCTCGTATCTTTCGCTTATTGGCAACACCCTCAGCAAACCATAAGGGCTGAGAGATCACCTGAAAAAGAATGAAGACACCTTTCATGATTTAACGACAAGGCTCCTCAGGGTCTTGTGTTTACAGGAAGTAGCCAGGTTATGAAAAAGATCTGTTCCCTATGTTTGTCTTAAGTTATATTTGTAGTCAGCACAGGTACATATGGTTCTTATTTAGCGTCAGTTAGTCAAATGGTTGTCCTAGTATATAGTGATGTTTTCATGAGTGTCATAAAATGTGTGCATTTGTTATTATAAACCATTGTATTTAACTGAGTTTTGTTATATAACAGACTTTATGACAACCATTCATAAGCACAGGTTGTCTGTAACTCAGACATTCTTAACCAGGGGACTGTCTGTATGTGGGCCTTCATATGAGTGATTCAGGAACGGTTATTTCATTACTTCATTAGTGAATTTTGTAGTACATAAATACCTTCCTGTCAGCATTCAGTTTGGTTTGAAAGGAAGGCAGCTGGAGATGTTTGACTCTGCCCTGGCTCCAACGCCCCAGGAAGTACTCGGAGAACACTCGATGTCTCTTGGTCCTCTGCTCTGAAGACAGGTACATCTCCTGCACCGTTTCAGTAAAATGCCTGGCAAGTGTACATATACAATTATACACTGAGAAAGAGTCTAAAGTGAGCCAATACAGTAGTTGACTTCTAGTAATCTAGGAGCTAATCTCTGCCCTGTGACTCTGCATTGGATAAGTCACCAAGAGATGGATGGATGAAAACATGTCCAGTGGTTTCCAAATGTATATACTCATATTCCCTATAAAAAAGGTGTCTTACAGTACATTACCTATTACAGAAACCAAGCACCTTGATCCCATCTGCCTCTTTCTCCAGTAGATATTCATCAATGTCATGCCTCAGTCGTGTCCACAGCAAGGGGGGAAGACGGACAACAGTGTGATTTATAGGCAGCTTGTACTGATATACCTCAGCTAGTACCTCATCATCCAGTGAAAGCAGGTCACGAAGCTCCGCCTCTGATGCCCCATCTCTGAGAAAGGAAACGTTACAGTATTACAATAAGCTCAAGTAAAAACCATTGCATTGGTATATTGAGATAAAACAAAGGTACGCCAAATGTAACTATTTTATACCTTGATGATACTATGTATCCAAGTGCAGAGCTGACCAGTAGCTTCCCATGTTTCTTCTCCAGGCCCTGCAATAATAAGTAGACAGCTTGCTGCAAGGTGGTGCCCAGCTGTTCCCCCGAAACAGGGGTGTATGACGCCCAACGCCTTGCTGTGTTCAGAGCCAGCATGAGCAACAGTGGATTGCCAGAGATCTGTATGATGCTCAGAATCACATTGTGCTGCTCTGGAGTCAGGAAACGCTTCACTTTGCTCATGTAAGCATGGATGACATCTTTTGCTTGATCAAACGTCAACTGCTCAACCTCAAAGAAGTTTTTTGGTTCTATCAATCCCTCCAAATTATTTAAGATATGTTGACTGTTCTCCTGCGTGGACACCACAAGATGGACATTTGGGGGAACCTCTTTGGGAAGCCAGTATAGCCTGTGAGCATGACAGGTCTTTGAAAGAGAGTCTAGGCCATCCAGTATAATGAGAAGTGGCTGCCTCTTTTGTGATACCCTAGTAAGAGTGAGATGAAAAAACCTTGTTAGAGCTTCATGGTTGTTGATGGTTAGTGAGTTTGGCAGCGGCAAACTACAAGCTCCGCATATTTGTAAACAGATGCTCTTGAGGACAGCGCTGATGTCAGAGCTCAAGGGAGAGCTTCCTAAAATCCTGAGGATAACCATGGCCTTCGGGCCCAGAACCCCACGCATCTCCTGCGCCAGTTTGCACAACAGTGCGGTCTTGCCGATTCCAGAAGGTCCGTACACAACAAGCGGAGAGTGACTGTCACTGGCAGATTCCCACATGTGGAGACAGAGCCTGCCCAAGAGATGTTCTCTTCCACAAAACACCACACACTTAGTGGAACTTAACGCCAGGTGATGGCTGATCTCTTTCAGCAACCAGCACCACTCTTGATCTGGTGTCTGCGCCGTTGCCCACTTGATCTTTGCCTTCATTTGAGAAACAAATTGTTCACAGAAACTTTCGAAATACTGGGCATGTTCTTTGCAGCTAGGATCGATTCTGCCTTTCCTAAGCTCCAAACAATGCAAATTCAGAAACCCAGAACACGTGGCATAGATACGGGACTTGAGCGCTGACAGAAGGTCCTGCGCTTCGATATCTACCAGACCATCTGCAGTGAAGTCAATGAACTTGCTGAGCGCTCCCTGGCTTTCGTTCTTCTTCAGCCGTGGTAATTCCCTCACAAAAACCACAGCATGCTGGTTGCTGTTTGGAATCCCAAGGAGGCCTTGTCCAATCTCCCACTCGCTCACTGGAAAGTAGAGAGGAGGGGAAAAAACACTTCAGTGACTGTTTTATAACCTTCTGGAAAACTTCAGCTTGTATTCTATCAATGATTACACAGTTCAGTGTAATTCCCAGACCGGATTTAAAGTATATCTGTTTCTGCTCTGTGCTGAGATCTCCGTCCTCAGAAGCCTGTAGGGCAGCGGTACGAAGGAGCCCCAAAATCCGAGCCTCGGTCAGTCGCCAGCTGATGACATTACTGTCATGCGAGGAAGCATCTTCAGACCCAATGTCAGAATAATAAGGGAAGTGAGTGCTTATTGGCTGCAGGACATAGGTGGGCGGAGCAGAGTTATCATCCTTCCAGAACCACTGGCTCAGCAACCTTATTCCCTCCTCATTCTGAGCCAGTTTTGCCAGCAGCAGCTCAAACTCATTCTCTGGGATCAGCCGGGGAATAGGGCGATGTCCATAGCAATTTCCCAGTAGAACCTTAGAGGATCAAGGATTTAAAAAAAATTGCATCACAAAAAGCAGTAACATTAAGAACCTTTATTCAAACCTTCAACACTCAAAGCTGCATACATAATACTAGAAAAGCAACAAGACGTGTTACACTCACAGTGATGCTTGGGCCCACGGACACCCTCTTACAGGATCGTATCTCCTCTAGACACAGTTCAGTGGTCATATGATCCACAGCAACTGCATCATAAACCCCCCATTTTAAATCCACAACCTGGAAATAATAAAGAGACACAAGGAGTATCTGTCAAGAACTACAAACATTAACAGTAAATAACCTGGCAGGACATGATTATGGTTCCCTGCCCCAACAGTAAACTAATAGATAAAAAACAAATATTTCTGTTCATGCAAAATATTTAACTAAATAAAAATGTACCATATAATTCATTCCTAATTGTCTATAATGTTCTCCTTTGTGTTTAGTCCCTCCCTGTTTTTTATAAACAATTATTTCTCACACATGGCTTTGTCCCCGGACTCCGTGGCGCCTTGGGATAGACCCCAGGCCCCCAGAAACACTATACGGCAACATGGATGGATGGACCCGGCTACTGGAAGACTGTTGGAATATCTCCAAACTTCCATCTCCCATAATTCATCTTCCAGTACAAGGTTATGGTGCCCAACCAGAAATTTTAAGAATCCAACCGAACCAGAGTTATTAACCCAGATTTCAACTTTTTTCCCCCCACAAAACCACTAATATTAAACATCTCGCCGAAGTAAAACAAATGGAAAAACCAAGCAAACCTCGTAGATACGTAAAAGCGAAACAGGAATTATAATGGATTTTTGTTTAACTGAATGCTAAAAAGGCAATTTAACAATAAACTCTGACGCTTTAATATTCATTTTATATATAAAATTTTTTATAAATACTTAAACATGTACTAATGATTTAATAAATGCTTGAACAATTCATTCAGTGTGTAAGCAACTGGTTATTTTCCACAACATTAGTGTACAGTATGTATTCATGTCTTATTTTATTTGTTCCATTATTTGTGCAAGGAAATGTAATGAAGTTTAATGATACAGTGATTTACTTTGAATTACTTAATAATAAGTACTACTTGTGTGTAGTTATGAAGGCTATAAATAATCAGTTATAATAACACTGCTAATAACAGACTAATAATGATACAGTTACTCAAACTGAACATGAATAATGTCAACGATTCATTTGATGTTTTTGCCTATTAAACCAAATGAGTCATTACTGCAGTGGCTCTGAAACTCGGTCCTTAGGACCCACTGCCCTGCTTGTTTTCCTGCTATACCTGCCCCACACACAAGTCCCAGCTGTCTTTCAGCTTCTGATTGACTGAACACACCTGATCCAGGTAATCAGCAGTG
>JAODJX010000035.1:20897507-20924715 GCA_026776945.1 Isichthys henryi | reverse complement strand
CAGCAGTGTGTAGGGCAGGGATAGCTGGAAAACAAGCAGGGCAGTGGGGCCCGAGGACCGAGTTTGAGAACCACTGCATTACTGGACTCAACTGCACACTTACAGATATCTGAGATTCTCTTTCCCTCCAAGACGTCAATTCTTTTGAGGTATGTTACTAATCACGAAGAGGCAGACCTCTTGATTTTATTCTATCAATGAATAAACAATTTTAAAAATGTATGAATTTTGCTGTTATTCATGCTATGGGTTTCAGTTTGTAAGCAGTCTCATGTAAACACACAGACACAGACACACACACACAAAGAGTGTTACAGAGATTTTCAAGTCGTAAACCACACACCTCAAAGACCAGGCCCAAACTCTGACAGAAACCTTGAAGTTCTGGATATGCCTTTTCCAGTAAAGTATACCTCTCACTGCTCATATCTGCAAACAGCCAGATCGATTGTATTTACTGTCAGCACGCTAACATTAGCCACGTGTGGGCAAAGCACAGAGCCTAAGGTGAGCTGATGGACATCTCTTACCTGAGAATGTTGAGCTAATGAAGACCCGCACCACGTTGGACCTGATCTCCAGATCCTCTGGTAACTGACCCATTAGCAGCCCTAAACCCACTGCTTCTTGGATTGACATATTGATCACTCACGGCTCTTTGGGTCTTTGCGTTCTCTCTCCTTCGATCGGAGTCCAAATGCTTTCCTAAATCATAACCGACAATGGACAATTATACATTAGTTTAACATCAACAATACCACAGGTTAACTATTAAATCTTGTCCCTAAATAGATCCTGAATCAATTTCCCGCCATTAAACTAACACATACTAAAAGTTTATTTTAAACTTATCCTCAATTTAAAAATGCAGCATTGAAATACTTATCTTAACAAATAATTGAAAAAATACCTTACAAGTCACTTTCTTTGCTCCTCGTAAATACAGAGTGCTCTGCGAGTTTCAGACAAACTGCAGTTGTGCATAGAAAGATGACATGGTGTTTTCACGATTTCTTCATCTGACCCTCCCTGGAGAACCAGCACTCCAAGACAACATTCGTTTACAGTTTCTAGCCTGGATCATACTGCAGACCCATGGGGTGACATCATGCAGCTGAGACCCACATGGACGTACGGCATGCAGCTTATCAGGCTGCACTTAGAAAATCTTTGGTGTTTACACCAAGCAGTTGTGTTTCTCAAAATTATACTTCAGATGTGAAAGTGTAACTTTTGCAGTTTTCAAGGCTTGTTCAGTGATCTAGTCATTGATGACAGATCTCATTCCAGTTAATGAATCTTTCACTTTTTACTGCTTAAATTACAAACCAATAGAATACATTTTACATTATTAAATAATATTGCTTAATTAACTTTACATTGAATGTACTGTTAACAAAATTGAAGTTTTTCCCCGTACAGCCCTGACACTGTTCAAATTATCATCATGATCACCTGGATTTGCATTTGCTTCTACAGAAAATCTCCAGGGAAGTTTTCTGTTCCAAAGCTAATATTTTGCTCACAGGCTGGAACTTACACACTTGACTTTGCCGTAGGCTGAGACTCGTAAGGCAATGACACACGTAACCCCAGACCTCCAGGGATGTGAGAAAGAAAGTTTCCAGTATTTGCTACAGAACTGTATAGGTTCAGTTAACCTTGTGTATAGCAGTGAAAGGTAAATCTTATAGTAACATTTCAAAAATATAATTCCATCCATTCTCAATAGCCACTTACCATATTGAACTTGCAGTGATCGGGAATCTAATTTGTGAAGCGCAGGATGAAGTGAAAATACAATATTCTAAGATAAATTATGGAAGTTACCGGAAGAACTTCATCCATCCCTACTTATATTGTGGGAGGCTGTTAGGATCAGGAGGCAATGGGCAAAGGGCCTGAATAACCCAGGATGGGCTGCCAACCCATCATAGAACTTACTGAAGGAACTAGAACATGCAGAATAAGAGAACATGCAAACTCCCTGCCTTGTGCACATAGATTCTAGGATAGGGTCTGCCCCCCCCCCAACCCTGAATAGGACAAGCAGTTTCAAAATGCATGGATGGGTGTTGTTGAACTATGGGGGGAATCAGAGAACCTCGAGGAAAGCTCTCAACAAGTAGGAGAGAACATTCAAACTCCTCACTCATAACATCAGGCCAGAGACTCAAACCCTCAAACCCCAAACTCAGTCCATGAGGTGTGAAGCAACGATACTAACCACTGCACCACCCTGTGGCTCCTGGCAAAAAGAAATTTGTGTCTAATTTGATTGCATAACCAGAAGCAGAAAATTCATAAATAAGCTTTAATAATGCAGAGATTAAACTTGTAGCCACCGAAAAAGAAACGTTGGTGTTTTTCTTTGCAAGCTGTTCGGTTTGGATGGCTCAGTGATTAGAACTGTTACCTCACAACTGCAAGGCTGGGGATTTAAGTGCTACCCGGCTCTGTTTGAGTGCGGGTTTCCTTTCACTGTTATTGTTTTAGGTATCCATGACAAGGCATTAGCTTTTAATATACACGAAAGAGCCATATCCCGTTGCGACGGGCACCATATATATGTTTCCTCCTCGCAATACTTTCCATCATTGTTTACAACCAGCTTTGTGACCTCCTCTACAAGTAGGGGCAGTGAGCTCCGACAGCGTGGGCTGGAGGCAACCCGGACGCAGGCGTGACGCTTTAGACATGAGACGCGCAGACGGCCGCCCCCGTTTACCTGCTGCACACACCGAGACCCGGCGAGCAGCGGTAAGCCCGGAGTTTCTGACCGGTTAATCCGCCTTTACTCAGTGTTTGACAGCCGCGCAGTGCGAGGCGCCACGCCACATGAATTCGCATTAAGAATAATGCCTGTAGAATAAGGAGCCGCTGATCGGGAGCCCTGGTTCCCATGGGAAACCCCATTGTGCGGTATTTAGTCCAGTATGTTTTTAGCTAGCCTTGTAGCTAAAGGAAGGCCGCACGGCAGGCTAACGGCTAGCAAGCTAATACGCTAACAGGCTAGCAAAGTAATAACCAGCTAATAAGCTAACAGGCTAATAAGGTAGCAGGCTAACAGGCTAGCCGCCACCCCTTTGCTGGAATATTCGGTTTCCATTGACCCGAACCGCCTCACTCTGCTGACTGTAAACTAAGCAGTTATTAGGGCGAGTGGAGAGTGACACGTCGACGTCGTATTTTCCGGTGTGTTTTTAATCCTTTCCTTCACGCTTATCGTTACATCTACACTGCTGGTTCCGTGGGCCGACTGGTTAAGTTTGCGAGTTTGTGATGAGTAGCTGACATGCCTTCTGGGCTCTGCTGTCCCACTTAGATATATATTACATGTTTTTGCAGCACCTTAGGTTTTAACGCGCTTTCGTTCCTTAACCTACACATGTAATGGCTGTAGATCGACTGTTTGTATTGCTGCATTTCTAATTAGAGGCGAACCGATGATAATGCTATTCTTGGGTTTGCCAAGGTTATTACTCAGTTTTATTAATTTATTAAAACGTTTCTCTGTGTTAATATGTATAATCCACTAAATATTCTCATTTTTAATTGGGTCATCTTTAATTTATTATTAAAATACACTGTTCAGTTGCTAATCAGTTTCACTTGTTCTGTCCTCCTTACAGCTGCTTACTTAAAATATAGCTGACTGAGATTAGACCTTCAGATCAAAATGACAGACACAAAGCATCTAGCGTTCTCCATCATCCACTTTCTACACGAACAGTTAAACTCCGGGGGTCTGTCATCAGATGCACAGGAAAGCTTGGAGGGTAAGAGAAACACTGTACTTACCCTACAGTCATCAGATCACTAACCATTTATTTTTACATTGATAAATGGGTTTCAAAGCATGTTCTTCTGTCTTTTCTTAGTTGCTATACAATGCCTGGAAACAGCTTTTGGTGTCTCAATTGACGACCGGAGCCTTGCAGTCAAACAGACGTTACCAGAGATTTTTGCCCTGGCTACTTCAAAGGTAATTGGGTGCGATCTCCTTAAAGCGAAGTAAAAGTGAATTCAGAACGTGGGTTTTCAAATGTACTTAATGAGCATGTATTAATAAATTCAGTGCCGCGTTATATTAATGCTGAAATTCCATGTCTCTGTCAGTCCCAAGATACCCCAGAAGTAAAGATAAACTTAGTGGCAGATTCCCCGACTGAGGAGCAAGTCATTGAGGCAGAAAGACTAAAGACAGAAGGTTGGTCCCTGTAGGTGGTTAATCCTTTGGCTCGATTTTAGTATTTGCATTTAAAACGTCTGGTACCTTTTTTCTTTTTTTTAAGGTAACGACCAGATGAAAATTGATAACTTCAATGCAGCAGTGGAGTTGTACTCTACAGCCATCGAGTTAAACCCGAAAAGTGCAGTGTATTATTGCAACAGGTATTTACCTTGTTTGTTCTTCTTTGCCCGGCAGCCTCATTTATACAATGTGACCTGCAGGTACAGCAAGTGACTTAATTTAGGTGCACCTCTGTTGCACATATACAGTATCGTTATGTGTGACAAAAAGATGAAATTCCCTGATAGAATATTGCCAAATAGAGCTTATTTACCAATAATGTGCGTCAAAGAAGCTGGTGCCGTTGCAGCGGGTTGTCAGCATACGCAAAGCAGAGCGGAAAAATGCGAAGCGTTTGTGTCTGTGCACGTTGCGGCGATGCTGAATCGATGTATCGAGCAGCCCTGGTAGTAATGAAAGTTTCCTGTAGAGAGGCATCTGTGTAGCTAAGAATTCTTACCAAGAGGATAAATTCCTATTCCCCCCTCAAATATATTTGTGAAAGTTGCTATCTGATGTTTCAGGGCTGCTGCTTACAGCAAATTGGAGAATTACGCAGGAGCGGTACAGGACTGTGAGCTTGCCATTGGGATAGACCCCAGTTACAGTAAAGCCTATGGGAGAATGGGGTAAGTCCGGCCATTGGCAGGGAGAGGCTCGCATGACAGGGTTCATCACTCAATTCAATTCTTTATTGTCATATGTACGAGTACCATGTACAATGAAATGCTTACTTGCATGTGCTCCGGCAGACGGTAAACATATTTATTTATTATTTGTTTGTACATGGTTGTACTCGGCACTCTTTGGTGATGATGTGAATGTCTTCCTGTGAAGATTGGCTCTGGCAAGTTTAAATAAACACACGGAAGCAGTAAATTACTACAAGAAAGCGTTGGAGTTGGATCCAGACAACGAGACCTACAAATCGAACCTGAAGATCGCTGAACAGAAAATGAGGGAGACATCAAGCCCGGTTAGTCAATACTGACATATCTGTGTGGGAGAACAGGGGGATGTGGGTCACTAGCAGAATATGAGAGTATATCTGACGTCTTGCTGTGGTTTGATGCACCATCTCGCTTCCACAGATGGGTGGAGTTGACCTGGCTGGTTTGCTTAGTAATCCTGGGTTTATGAACATGGTAAGAGCAAGATGTGAATCGATCTCCATTCCTCTGATGATCAAGTTATTTACTAACCCATGGATTACTGTTTTTAATGGATTGTCATGTTTTGTTTCAGGCGTCGTCTCTGATGAATAACCCACAAGTACAGCAGCTGTAAGTGAAAGATGTGACCATTATAGTCACATGTTGTTGTGATAACACCTTTCAGTCATTTGATTTCAGCCAAATAAAAATATCTTCTATTGTACGGTCATCGTGAAATTCTTTTTAAAGAAATGAAAGTAAGTATGTAAGGGTGCGTAAGGTGATAGTGTCTGAACTGTCTCGCCTCTCTGTGCTGTTCAGGATGTCAGGGATGATGTCAGGAGCGTACGGTCCTGTTGGGGGGGCTGCAGCTCCCGGTGGAGGTGCCAATGACCTCTCTGGCCTCATCCAAGCGTAAGTGATAGGACGGACTCCGGTTTTCTGACTCGTGTTAGCGTTTGCATGCAGGTAAAGGGCTTTCACTTTCACTCTGGACATGAGAATCAACATGGAAGTCAGAGATCATACAGATCATTAGAAGCAGCACCAGTGGAGCAGTAGAAGGGCACATTCCAGAATGCTGCAATAGCATGTTGGTTACCTCTAGGGCTCCCCTGGTGCTGCTTCTAATTTTCTGGTGGCTGTATGGTGTAATGAGATGCCTGTTGGTCTTGCTTGATCATGTAGGGGCCAGCAGTTTGCACAGCAGATGCAGCAGCAGAACCCAGAGCTGATTGAGCAGCTGAGGAGTCAGATTCGCAGCCGAACACCGAGTGCCAGCAATGAGGATCAACCTTGATACTCGCACTGGTATGGCTGCCGGAGGGCTCTGAAAATCTGAGTGGATCACCTAAGTATGGTGCATAAACTGTGACATTCTCCCAGTAATTTTTATGTTTTATCTTTTTTCAGATAAGGATATATTCATCAAGTGAAGACATTCTGCCCTCATGTTATTTTCAACTTATTTTTTTTTCCAACTCCAGGGATAAAGTGTTTAACTTGCATGTCTGGCCCGTTTCGACTATTGTTTAAAATAAGAGAGGAAAATCTACAAAACCAAAAAAAATACTAACTGAAGAGAGGTTGTTTCTGGAAAAGTCACAGCAGTTTTCACAACCATGTAAAGGTCACATTCATTATAGTGGAGTAAATACTGTCAGTGTAGCATGTGGTTTAGCTGTCATGCAGATCCATTCCCTGCAGGAGGACCCTTTCATATAAGGAAGTAATAATCCGCTCCTCCAGGAGCGAAACTTAGCCTGTGAATTTATTTTTCTTCATGACTTCATTGCAATTATTAACATTTGCACAGCTGTTTGTATAAGAAATGGCCAACTACATCATTCTGAGCTTTCAGTAGTGTATCATTAACTGAACTTTTTTATGACGTCCTTTATTGGTTGTGTGAGAAAAAACAGCTCATGCTCTTCTGTAAGAGTTCCATAAGATTTTGTGAGTTGATTTTTTTTATTACGACCTCCTGAAACTGCTCCTTCCTGATAACTCGTTGCACTCGCTCCCCTGTTTGATTAAACCAATGTGTGGACTTCTTGAATGTGACTGCCTTCATTAATCTTTTTGTCTACTTCCTGTTGCGGATCCATAACGCCAACTTGAGGTTCACCGCAGTCACTAACAGCCACAGTGCCGCTGTCAGTCTAAGGGAAAAAACGAAGCCCCTTCGACTTCGTATTGATAGTTTTCTTACTTTCTTGCAGTTGGTTATATTGACAATTCTAATTCGGTCAGATGTTTGCACTCTGAATGTGAGCATGATGTCTGTCATTCTCCTCTAGAAGCCCATTAAAATCACTCCCCATATTTACCATAACTAGTTAAGCTAGCAAGAGTGGGCAAACGTAATTAGCAATAAATGCATTTCCCATTACATTCATTTGGTTAATTGCCAAATAACTATTACAACTAATTTTTAATTTCTTTAATTGGGCTATAATAAAACAGGCCCATCATGTTTAGGGCCTTCAAATACTCTTAATGATAAGAAAATACTTATTTTCACACCCGCAAGATTTGAGCTTTGTATACGGAGTTGGCATGCTCTCCCACTGCTAATGACACCTTATGCAATCCAGGGGGCACCCCAGCTTTCTGGCCTACGCTGCTTAAGATAGGCTCGACCTTGACCACGATACGCGGCTTGCAAAGGGTTGGGAGGAAAAAAACACGGAAAACGCTAACCTGAAGCCAGAGTCATTTAAAAGGGAAGGTTACAAAAAGTACGCACGTCGGACTTCAGCGTAATTTATAAAATGAAAGAAATGTGAGCGATTGTTTTTTTCTCCAATCATCGGTCAAACATGATTTCACGTGGGCAATAATACCAAAACGGGGGCGGGACTTAGAAGAGGTGCCCCGGCAGAAGACGGATGTGAAGCCGAAGAAGGATGTGAAGGTGAAAGCATTTTGTTTACGTCTTTATATCCCCGTGTCAGGTAGTTAACTGTTTTATACTAAGTACGTCTACTGGTTTACGTGCAGCTTGATTTTCGGATGAGCTTCCGTACCTCGTAACATACGTTTTTATGACAGCTGATAAAAACCAGTATCGATGACTCTCTCGTAACTACAAATATCTTGGCGATTTTTGTAATTTACCTGCAGTTTTCACAAAATAAAGCTGTGATGCATCAAATGGTAATTTGTAAAATACCAAAGTATACATGTACTGTGTGGCATTTCTGGACGAAGAACCAAGTTAATGAGTCAGAGCAGTATAGTTTTTATTGGTCGTTTACGTTTGTACATTAGAATATCGTAATTTAATATTCCGTATGTGGTTTATGTAAGACATTAATTGCATGCTGCGTGCACGTTAAAAAAACTTCTCTGTGTTATTCTTAATTTTCACGAGTAAAGTGTAATTGTCAAGAATTTTAACGACCAATGTAAATACTGCGTTATTGAAGGATAGTCTACATATATTTGACGAAATATACCATATGTTTTTATCATGTTACCTCATATATACCTAATTTTAATAGTTTATAGTAAATGCTGATGTTAAGTCTTAAAATGCATATCCTTACCCTCAGCTGGACACAGAGCAAAGATGGTTTTTGAAGTCTTGCAAGGGAGTTTCTGTCCTCTTTTTCCTTGGTGACCCAGCAGAGTGGAAGGCAGCGGTACTCCGTTGTCCCTAGGTGCCCCTGTAAACCCTCCATCTCTGGTAGCAATGGAGATCATCATGGCCAAAGTGCTCTGTCTCCTGGGAGTGTTCGCTCTCATGCTGGCTGGAATCCTCATCCCAGTGAGGGTCCTGCAGATCGACTATGAAAAAGCCCAGAGATACAGGAAGATTTTATCTCTTTGTAATTCCTTTGGTGGCGGTGTCTTCCTTGCCACCTGTTTCAATGCCCTCCTGCCTGCAGTGAGGGAGAAGGTATGTTGAGGAAAAAACGCAACATTCTTCTAACTTTCAATACTCGTTTTATGTTAATGAAAAATTAATGCATTGAAGTTGCCTGGCTTTTTTGTTCTTTCAGGTGCTCCTTGTCCTGAATGTGGTGCAGGTTCAGACAGATTACCCCCTGGCAGAGACCATGATGATGCTTGGGTTTTTCTTAACCGTGTTTGTGGAACAAACAGTGCTGACTTTCCGCAGAGAGAGGCCCTCTTTCATTGACTTGGAGACATTCAACGCAGGGGGTTCAGAGGCTGGTAGTGACTCTGAGTACGACGCACCATTTATTGCATCCCCCAGGGCCTCTGTTCGCGGTCCCCACCAGGACGGCCACCACCACGGACGCCTCAGCCCTTTAGAGATAGCGCGGGCAGGTCCGTTGAGGCTCGCTAGCCTGGTCCTGGCCCTGTCTGCCCATTCCGTCTTCGAGGGGCTGGCCCTGGGGCTGCAGGAGGACGGGGTCCAGCTGGGCCGACTTTTCGTAGGGGTGGCTGTTCATGAGACCTTGGCCGCTGTGGCTCTCGGTATCAGTGTAGCTAAAGCAGGCCTGCCCATGCGGGACGCTAGCAAGCTCGGGGTCACTGTTAGCCTCATGATCCCTCTGGGAATAGGGCTGGGGATGGGCATCGAGAGTGCCCACAGCCTGGCCGGAGACATCGCTTCTGTCGTCCTCCAAGGCTTGGCCGCTGGCACGTTCCTCTTTGTCACCTTCTTCGAAATACTGTCCCATGAGCTTGAGGACAAGCATGACCGTCTACTCAAGGTTCTCTTCCTCATTTTGGGGTACGGTGTGCTTGCAGGCCTTGTCTTCATAAAATAGCAACCCCTGGTGGCGGGAAGGGGGTAAGCCTAAGTGAGGTGCTGAGGTACTCAAATGAGGCTGTTAATTAACCAGCATTTCTGAAAGCTAAGACTGGTAGTAATCTGGTAAAGGTCACCCCAGCAGCCTTCCCTGGATCCTTTCACCATTGTCTGTCATTGTGGTTCCCTGCTGACTTGGCCGATTCAGTTCCGAATGAATGACCTGCCACTGTTTTTATACCTGATGTAGTTTACAAATGGGCAGCTGTGCCTGATGCTCACATTTATTTATTAAATGATGCAGAATTATAAATTCTTCTGCTGAAATATTTACATGAGGTTTCTTAACTAAATATCACCACAAGGTGTATTTCATTTTGTCTGTCTAAACTGTACCTTTTGTATGATGTAATTTAGGTAAATATAATTCAGTGTTTTAGCATATCTATGATTTGATTAAAATACATAATTTTATGTTGGTTAATTTATTGCTGAAGGGAATTTCAAAGAAGACAAAAAAACAGGCATTTTTGATTATATGACTGATTGGAGATATTCAGTGTGATGAGCCAGTATGTATCGGTGATTAGAAGGTTTTATATTGTAGAGGGAATGCTGTTATTTAAGGGTTTGTCCATACCTGGAAATATTTTTGTCTCACAAACAGAAGCTCAGCTACAGGCCAAGTAGATCTACAGGGGAAAAATGAAGGTACAGGTTGAGTAGACAGTTTATTTTCTTTTTATTATGCCACTTTTATGCGAGTTTTTGTTAAGAGCCAACATACTTTGTAATGTTGCTAAACGTCTTTGGATGGTGATTACTGGTCATTACGGTCCGCATATGTATGTCTCTTTAGCAGGCTTCTGTACACTTCTGTGCTTAAATGGTGTTTCTTAGGAAAACCAGGAGTGTATTTGTATTTATGGTAGTAAAGCAGACAAAACCTTAATATGGTACCATCAAGTAAAAAGTTGATTTTATAGAACAGGTTGGGGTGTGAATGTGTAGTTCTGGTAAATTTACATAGTACATGTATTATGGCTGGTTGGAAAACTCGTGCCACTGTTTTTATGGGCTGATGTCTGGCCAAATTGTCAAATGCCATCTGTTTCTTTGCATCATTTCCTTTGATTTTATTATGGAGCTCAGTCTACGTTTTTTTAACTGCATGATTATCACACAAAATGACACTAATGATACACCTGATGAACAGGCTACGAGGATCCATGTTTCAATGCCTTCTACACAGATAGTTCTGTAGAAGGAAGTACTTCGTAGTAATAAAGTCTGTATTAAATTAAGTATGTAAATATTTGCTATGACTGACACTGCTAAAAAGTCAAACAGTTACATATCTCCATAACAAATAAATGACGAAGTTTAAAGTGATTAAAGGACCATTCGATGTGTCAATTTCTTTAGAAGAGTTTGAGCATTCATTGTAGCAGGTAGTTCACCAGCCCATCTTGATATTGAACATTCTGCAAAATGTATTTTTTCCCGACATTCCTTTTTATTTGAGCACCTGTGCTGACGGCAAAAAGATGAAAAACTGCGTCAGAATGAGGTATAAATAATGTGCCAGAAGTACGGAGGTTTTTTTTGAAAGATTGGTGGTGATTAAGCTCTAATGTATGAAGGCTGATGTGTCATTCGTCATTGTCCAGTTATGTTAGTGTTAAGGAACAATGGGAGGGTAAAGCGTCAATCACAGATAACATTTATATTTACATAATGACATAAAACTTATGAGCTCAGTGACACTGCACTTCTCACTCTTCTTGCACTAATCCCATTACAAAACTGAACCCCTAGTATTTCTGGCTGTGGACTATATTTACACTGTTGTCTGATGATACGCATGTATAATGTACATATCTATACACATCTATCCATATTAATTCTTCCAGACACATCTACAGTTCCATATTTATATGTACATATTAATATGAACTTTACCTAAGTGTTTTTCCTATTTTATTATTCTGTGTTGAATTATCTAGTCAGTAGGAAACATAAGTAAACTCATTGTGGTCCGTACTCGTTCTTGTACAAATGACAACCTTTTGAAGTATCCAAGCAGAACTGGAAAACTAAAATGCTTTAGATGAAAATCTATGTAGTTGAATGTCTAAACCTACTTAGATAGCGATACGCTTTAGCAGTTACTTTGTGATGCTGGATTTAATGAAATTTCCATAAACCATAAAACCACCAGAATAATTGTCTTCAGTTATGAATTAATACAGGAAAGTGTAATACAGAAAAAAAAATGTTTTTGGGGATCATTTATTATCATTTAGTAATTTTAACGAACAACACAACTGTCCACTGAAGAGGTGAATATTTGCTGAATGCATTGAAATCTACTGAACCCAAAGACCCTGAAAGAGTAATGATGTCCTGAGTGATAATCTAAGGCACATAGCTCTCATAACAGCACATGCAGCTTTACCTCCCTGTTGGGGCTCTGCCACCAGCTGCTGGCACACTGATCTTTCTCCCTGCACCTGCACTCACCATCTCGGGTATCCATGGTGATGGAGTTTCCCTCTGCTGTGCCTATTTCCCATCTCTAACTCTCCCCCTTTACTGGTAGTCAGACACCACTGTCTAAGTTGCTGCTACTCTTCGTGGCAGGATTAGAGTTTGACTGCCAATGTGCGTCTGCTCCAGTGCGGCTGCATTGTAAAGATGATCAGGTTCCGGCTTCTCTATGTAGCCACATATTAGCAGAGATCACACTGGGCTTCACAGAACGTGCCGAGCAGGTGACGGGACAGCGAAGCTGACTGACGTGTTGCAGAATTACTGGGATCTTCACAGGGGGTGAGCTCTGCAGGTCGGCCTGCTCCCATGTGAGGGGGGTAACTGTACCCAGTCGCGAGGGGAAGGTCTGACAGCAGCGCAGGGCCTCTGACATCGAATGTCCAGAACCAGGGCCGTAAATTTGTGCTCTGGGGCATGTCAGTCACCATGACAACAAGTGTGTTAACTCACTGTAAATAACTTCCCACAGCTGTAGGCATTTTCCCTTTTGCCATCATATTCCGGATGGCTGGACATTTTGCTAACCTGTTATTTTTAATTTTGTTATCGTCTACCTGGTTTATTGCACTGTCTGAAGTTGTGGAAATTTCATTTCACTGCTACATTTATGCATGTGACAAGCAAAAATCTTGCACCTTGAAAGATCCATAAAAATGGCGTAAATACGTAGGTCTTCTTGTCTATAATTTCCCTTTCCTACCTTTTTTCTACTTCTAGATTTTGAACAGGAAAATCCCAAACTTTGTTTGATACCCCCTGCAGATGTATCGCCATGGCAACCTAGGACTCCGGATGGTGTACAGCTGTTTTGAGGAGGCATTACATAAATAATACAGATTACACACAAAGAATTTACCTTGTGTTGGTTTATCATTTGAGGGAATCAGATACAAGTTTAATATGTCACAGTAAAAGCACTGTGCTGAAGACGCCAGACATTGTCACCATAATTCCAAATTATAATCTCATTAGGGTCTTCTAACCCAGAAAAATTCATGAAGATGGTACTGGAAAGATGAGAGTGTCATGTGACTGCGGGCATCTGCCACAAGCTCCCGGGGAATGAGTGAGTCAGTGACTCTGCCCTTCTCCATGCAACTCAATCATCTAGCCAATCACCATGAAGTGCTTGCTGGCACACGTCTTGTGGAGCCCGGTGATGTGACCGTCGCCATGGATCCTATCAGAGGCAATGGCTGCCATGCTTATTGCATGGGTTAATGGATGGACAGGCCTCCATCAGGCAATTAAATCAAGGTAATTGACTTCTTCACACAGAAATGATTAAAAACCGATACAGAATTTTTAGATTCTTTCCCTACACTATCCTGGATTTGATAGGCTAGTTTGACCAAACTCCTCCTCTTCAGAGCACAGGTGGGTCTGACCACCGTTAACTCAGCTTTTCCCCCAACCATGCGGTTACCCGACACCAAGAACGTACTTAAAATAGCCTTAAATCAACTGCATACAAGAGCGGATTCCATGCATGAAAGGGTTTGATTTAGAGCACTGTCACATTCAACCAGAGGCAACGCAAGGGTCTGTGGGGGCCTAAGGCAAAAGAAATGCCTCCCCCCCCCAACAGCATTCATAACCTGCTTTCTCAGTAATCTCATTGTCCATAAATCAAATAAACACAGAGAAATGCTTCTCCAAACAGCTGGCCCACATTCTTAAGTTCTCAAAATTATCCTCACACTGTCCTGCTTCCACTTCTTTTCTTGCCCCCTTTTTCTGCTTTATTTTTGCCCAGTTTGGGGGTTCCACTCAATACACAGTATTTATGTGGCCGTGACAATAATGCAGGCAGTCGTCCCTCCATTTAGCCACCTGCCTGCATTGCCTGTGCTGTTGCTGCTTCTCTGTATTCAACGTACACTAATTACAGACCACCTGCGGCAAGTCCAACCTAAAGATGATGAAAAATAATGTTGACCATGTTGGATTCTGGGTGTATTCATGCTCTTTGTGTCATGAAGAGAAAGATGTGATAGGAAAAGAGAATTTCCCCATCTATACGAGTATCATTCTTGAAGATCACAAAGGGCACACTTCTGTTCCAGGCACTGGAACATGACACCCCTTAGTGCAAAGTCTAAATGATCTTCTCTATTGCTCAAAGGCAGGCGCTGCATCTAGTACAGAAGGGACAGAAAATGAAACGGGCAAGTAAAGCACCAAGGACGGATTATACCGTTTAACAGGTGAAAGTGACGGCAGATTCGTGCTTATATTGTAAAACAGAAATTGCATATTAACCGCAGTACTCTGCAAAACAAAGCAAACCTAAAGCATGTGCTTCCGAGCCAACAAAAATACCAGTTACTACCAGTTTGTGCTGCACAGTTTCGCCATCAATGGGCCTCATATTGGCTACGTTCACACTGCCAGCCATATCGTTCAATTTCGATTTTTTGCTCAGATCGTATTTGTCTATCTTGACGGTTCATATCCATAACTACGTGACCTGTATCTTACTGTAATGCGAACACATCGGTCCTCCGAAACGTCACGCATGCGCACATTGATACGTTTGTTCACGGATCAACTGCGTCACCAACAACAAATAACGTCATATCTGTGGGACGACTTATGGCATTAAAAATGAAGGCGTAGCTCACGCATGTATCGCACTTTGTCATGGAAGACGACAAACAGTGAATCAGCTGTACATGAGCAGGTCGAAAAGGAGAAAAGTCAGGCGGCTAGCTTTTTCTGTTATCGCAGCTCTCCATGTGAATTCCGATCTGAGCGTTCACATTCAGGTCGCATGGCCGCCAATCGAATACGTATCCGATTTAGTACCACATATGAAAGTGACGCAAATCTGATTTGAAAAGATAAGATTTGCGTGTCCACACAGGCCCAAAAAGATGAGATCTGTGTCACATTAAGGCAAAAAAAAAATCGATTTGAGTCACTTCAGTGTGAACGTAGCCACTGATGCTCAATGTTCTTGTGCGAAACAGCCGCTTATCGGAAGAGTGCAGCAAACAGTGGGTCTTAACATCTTGCAAAATAAACTCATTTATTTAAAGCAATGATTTCAGTAAATTAGTCTAAAAATGTCTGGAACTAGGCTACAACCACAGTCGCAGTAGTGCTTACGAGCAGTTTTGCTCACCCCCCATATTATACTAGACCACGTATCCTTGTTTCTCCGGTAGCAGAAACAATTTGCTTTTAAACCAAAACGATCCTCGCTTAAGGTGATAATTCTAGTTGCTAATGCAGTAATGAGACTAGTTCTGCTGTTGAAGGATCACTGTTTAACATAGGACTTCAAGTATCGGTAACGGAACAAATACGCAGAATTGGTGAATCCCTATACATTTATCCCTATACATGGACTGGTGTAATTTTTTAAAACTAACATATACCAGAGATTAAAATGTCCACAGCAGTTAGGAGGAACTTCTCATTGTACCAATATGTCCAACAGAATTACAATTTAAATTAATTGAGGCATCAGTACCGTCTAGTGGTGAAACAAAAATCCCCGAAACGGCGCAGAACCACCGCGAAGCTGAAGTATAAAACGACGGGTTCTCTGCGGTGGAGCAAACGTTCTACTCATCTCGGATTCACTCCAGAACAAGAAGCCATAAGCGATCACCTTTATTTTTCTTTCAGCTCTCAGGAAAAGTGATTAGACAATACACGAACATAATTACCTTAAATACGTAACCCCCCAAAAAGCAAATAGAATTAAAAAAAACCAAAAACCTTAAGTTTACAAATTTTAATATACAATATGTAAAATAAATAAATCCTTCCTAGGTGTTTGCCAACAGCCAAAGCACTGCTCCTGATCTTAAAATAAGGGTAAAAAAAACGGTGATACATTATGAAATTCAGTTATTAAAAAAAGTCATACAGCAATGTTAAAAAAATAAAACGTGCTGAAGGGCTAAGACTATGACAACCTTACAGTACTTACTATTTAGAACTTAAATGAAATCAGGTACACATTTCTTCCACAGCAAACTAAAGGAATGGATGAAAAACGTCCAAAAAAACCCTCATATAACGAGTGATCACGAGAAGAAAAACTGGGAAAACCGAAATTTACTAGAGCCTGCTAGATTAGAGCAGTGTCTTTAGTTATGGAGACCTTTTCAGTTTTATGAACGAGAGAAACTACGCTGACCTGTGCATGTCTATTTTTTCAAAATACAGATGTATAAATTCTTATATCTAGATAAGGGTGTCAACTACAGGTGTACTATGCACACTTGACAGTGAACAATACTAGAGTACTAACACAGATAATGTAAAATGATCTCAAGATTAAAGGCTCACCCACATGCTTTCAGCAGGGTTCAACTTGGAGAAATAACTATTCGGAAAAACTATGACGTCTGTTTACGTTATATTTCAGATTTATGTGATGATTTCATCTGCAAGGGTAAAAAAAAAACCATTTACAGACTATAAGTGGGCTGTACTTACTTATAGCATTAAAAAGAAAAAAAAAAAAAAGCATTTTGAGGTGGATCAAAGTCTCCAAAGGTTTGTCTGTAAACAGTTAACAGTCCAACAGAAAGGGATAAAAACTGTATGCTGGCACTTAAACTAATTCACTGTGTGCTTACAAACCAAACAGATCATGCAATTCAAAAGGTTATGTATTTATCTGTAAATCTGTCCGATGGACAACAGTAACGTGCCTACAGGCAATTTCAAAAGCAGGAAGCAAAGGGATGGCAAAGTTTTCCTATTTCTGTCCTCTTCGTGTTGGCCCAGTAAAACAAACTAGAACTAAATACCTGTAAAAAAAGAACGGAAACAAAAGAAAAAACAAAACAAAAAAAAATGTCAGCAAAACAAAAATTTAATGGTCATAAATGCAGAAGAAACAAAAAAATATCAAGGCAGTTTCAGAAACATGGATCGGTTCTCAAACTACCACAGTAAACTGTGAAAAGCTTCACTTTCAGAGCACGAAACAAAAGTCGACTTCAAACAACTGGCTATTAGGGATGAACAACCTCTCCTGATGCTCAAATGTTTGAATGAAAGGAAAAAACAAAACACCAGACTTATGAATTTCAAAACATTTTTGGAGTGAAGGTTCAGCAAAATCCAATCTAGAGGGTAAACAAGGGATGGCCCGTGACCACTTAAACCTCAATGTCCTTCAGTCTCTTTGGTCCTTCTTTATATAGTAATCCAAGTCTCGACTAGGTCCCCTACAAAACCTTAGCTTTGTATACATATAAAAACGCATGCAACTGCCAGTGTATCACAAATACCTACGTAGACTGTTCTTCCATATTGTTCTAAACCTCTGAAGCATGCTATGCTCAAAACTCATTTCCTCACGCAGCTCCGATTGTGCAGGACTTTTGATGCACGTTGTATTTTTAGAATCTTCTAACGCCAGGAAAAACACAGGGCTGGTGAAGGGGCAAAGGCGTTTCAGGATTACCGTCTGCAGAGTCAAATTTTTCCAGGTCAAAGAATGACCAACAAATGGTGTGAGGGAATCAGATTTTGGCACAGCACGCTTTTTGCTTAAACTAGGCAAAATTACATTTAACTTTAAATACTCTGCTACTTTCACAGACAACATACACCCTTCAAAAAAAGGAAAGGACAAAAATGACCCGAGTTAGTCTCTAGACAGAAATGAAACATTTGAGCAAATTACTTCCATCCCAGAGCATTAAAAAAAACCCACTTTCCTACATAAAGGAACTGAAATCTGTCACGCTAACAAAAACGAAGACCGCATGGCTTCTCACTTTTGCCATAGAAAACTTGAGCGAGCTTTCGGTCGTTCGTGCTTCTTCACTTGTGAGACTTGCTGGTTTTGAATGACACCTGCAGTATCTTGTCTCCAAGGCGATAACCATTCAGACTGGCAATGGCCATGGCCGCCTCCTCATAGTTTGTCATAGTGACGAAGCCGAACCCCTTGCATTTGTTGGTGTTGAAGTCACGGATGACTTTCACGTTGGTGACGGCGCCGAAGGGGCCGAACATCTGCCAGAGGATGCCTTCGTCTGCGTCTTGGCCCAGATTGTATATGAAAATACACCAGCCCGAGGTGGAGTTTCCAGGCATGTTGACACCTGACAAGCCACTCATGTGATCCACACTCATTGGAGAGAATCTATGAGAAGGGGTGTTCGTTTAGGGACGAAAGCAACAGCTGGGTTTAGTCCACAATTCAATGACTACACTTTAGATGAAGTTATGGGTTAAGTGTCCATGACAGAGCGAGCCTCTACGGGCATCTCACCTGAACCTTTGAGCCTGGTGATGAACGGGACCGCCGAAGCGGCGAGACTGTGAGTGGTAGATCTGAGAGAGCAGCTGCGAGCTCTTTGCCTGGTTGGGGTTGGCTGCAAACTTCACCGTGATGGGCTCCGAGGCACCGGGTGGCTTCTGACCATTCAGGTTCTTGATGGCATCTTCCGCCTCTGCCCTCTTGTCGAACCGAATGAAAGCTACGCCCCGAGACAAGCCTGCAAGGAAATGGTAGACGAGGGCTTCACGTCACAGGAATCGTCAGGTTATTGCAAGAGACGACTTTAGCTACTCGCCACACTTCTGCTTACCTGAAGCCTGATCGACAAGGACCCGGGAGTTAATGATACGGCCAAATCTCGTGAACATGTCCTCCACATCTTTTTGAGTCATGGTCTTGGGCAGCCCACTAATGTAGAGGTTTGCATCCTTAATGGTGTCAGAGCTGGGCCTGGCATAAGATACCTGACAGAAAATCTCAGAGTCAACCACAAATATTCTACTACACAAAATACAGGAAAAGCATAACTGCAAAGCACATCCACCATTAAAAAAAATTGCAAATCAGATAATACTGGAAAATGGTTTTCAAAAAAAGTAAATAAAACCCAATTACAGTTTAACAGCCATTCCCAGCCCTTTAAAAAAATTAAATATAAAAATCAACACAGGTGCCACATTTATTCATGTTACAGTCCTTGAAAGCACAAAACCATGTTTTAAGAAAACAAATTTTAAAGTGTGTTCGCATACAAAACATTGAATAAAAATAAAAATGTGCTTTTCTGCTGTGCAGGGCCTTAAACTGGTGGCAGTGGTGGGGATGTAATGAGGTTACAGTGCTCCTTGTAAGACATTACAGCTAAGGTATGTATAAAGGCCTGGTGACACAAACTTAAGTCTAAATGACTACTTTTAGTCACGGGGTGGGGAGAACAATTAAAAAAAAATAAAAATTCAGAAATTCTAATTAAGAGCCTAGTTACCCAATTGGTGAGTGTTTATATACGTGTGTAAAATATAGATACATAGTTTGTTCTAGAAGAAAAACTACCTTACATCATACCAGGCTTTATCTACTGGAGCAGTGACTTAGTACGGGCATGTTTAACGCAAGTAGACACTCAGAAGCAGAGAGCTTCCCCTCTGCTGTCCAAGGGCTACTGGAAAGACATTTCACATTTATCAGTTGACACATGTATACAAGAACACCTCTTTCACGTTACCTTGATAGTTTTAGACTGTAGTCTCAGCCCATTGAGAGTACTGATTGCCCTTTCTGCATCACTAGGGTTAACATAGTTAACAAATCCGTACCCTAAACTGTGGCCTAGAGAAAACAAAAAAGGAAAAACAACAAAATAAAATAAAAAACGTTTGTTCCAAAACTTTGCAGACTGGACAAATGAGTATATTCACAAAACAAATCTGTACAATGCATGCCAATTTTTAAAAACACATTTACATTCAGACCTGCAGATGAGGAAGGACTGTACTGTTAAAACCAAAGGGTTGGTTAAAGTTGAGGTAGGTCAAAAAAAAAAAAAAAAAAAAAATTAAGAAAAAAAGAATCAGCACACTTAATGGTAAAGGGTGTGTGTGTGTGTGGGGTGGGGGTCCTGCATGTTTGTTGGTCACAGGAATGATTGTGATTAAGATTTAAAAAAAAGAAAAAAAAGAAAATCCCCAGTCTGTTCATAGTCACATATCCCGCACATCACCACCAAAAGTTCTCTGGTGATTCACAAGCATCTTATTTTCCACGGCTGGCGGAGTTTGTCTGTTAGTTACAGCCACCTGCTTAGTCTTCCCATTTATCAGAGCTGTGATTAAAAGTGCCAAAGCTCATCACTCCTAGTTTCCCTCCTACATACGGGGCAAATATAAACTAGATCATTAGAAACCCCCTTTTGCATTCTGCCAATACAAAGTCGACAAAAAAGTTGCTTCCTTTATTTAAAAAAAAAACAAACAAAAAAACAAAAAACAATTTAAAGCAGGGGTGTCAAAGTCCAGTCCTGGGGGGCCGGAGCCCTGTGTAGCTTTAGTTCTTTCCCTTTTCCTCCACAAATGATTCAGTTCAACAGCTGTGTGGTAATTAGCACAAGGAGTTGAATCAGGTGTGTTTAATGAGGGGAAACCCCAAACTGTGCAGGGCTCCGACCCCCCAGGACAGGAGTTTGGCACTCCTGATTTAAAGCCTCTATATCTGCCCATTTAGAGATAAGAGACAGGACAATTAGTACAGTATAATAAAACACCAACCGCCCCAATTTTGTCAACCATGTCTAACAGACTGCCCACGTTTGGTTTTTGTTTTAAAGATAAACAGGAAGACTTCTATGATAAATATGGAAGCGCAAAACCATTGTTTTGCATAGAGTTGGAGGAAAATTCAAAAAAAATTAAAAAATAATAAAATTGGTCCAACAGGACTGGCGGAAAAAAAAACCTTCTATGAACAGACCAACAAAATCAAATGAATAACCCAAATATAACCCCAATTTGAACTTTAAATGCATTACTGTCACACAACATATCCATGACAACAGCTTCTGAGTTGTGTTGAAGGGATTTAAAGAAAAAGAAAAAACCCCACGATAAGCTGAGATGACATCACAAAAAGCATCCGAACCCACGCCTTGAGACTGATGTTACTTTAAGGTATACAATCATTTCCCTGCAAAGAGTTACACAATTAGATTAAAACAAAGAAATGGTCAAATCAGCACATCAAAAAGTTTAACAATGCATGAACAGTAAACGGAAAATGAAAACATTTAAAGAATTTACTTGATCATTTGCAGACAGCAGGAAGGACTACTGGAACTGTAAGGAAATATACTCGGATGTCCACAAAAATAAGAAACAAGAACAATTAATAGCGTGAACACATTCAGCGTGCAACACCTTTGGGAACAACTGCACAACACACAGCTCATCTCATGTGCAGACAGGTCTGAACCGTCACTGGGCCTCTGGCCAACATCAGGGCCTGTGCATGTTTTAGCAAGCACAGCTCACTACTCAGCTAAACTTCTGCATCTGTACCCTAACACACACACCTAGCTTTCCCCAAGTCACTTTCACGACATTGTCATCATACAGACAACACCAAAAGAACTTACTAGTCTACCTAAACGAATAATAATAATAATATATATATAAAAAAAAACTTAATACGACAGTCAAACATCTTTTAATCATTAAGCAATTCTCTGTATCACTGACTAGTCTGGATATAAAACTAAAAAAAAATAATAATACAAGGAAAGGAAATTGCTTGTGCAAGCTTTCCTAGAACTGATAAAGCTTGTAAAAGAGGCTCCCTTTCATAATACTTTAATGTGAAATCCAAATCGATCAAGCCATCAACTTGTTTAAACTTTTTACAGTGAGCAGGGCGAATACATGAGTGATGTAACAGCATGGACGGGCTGCACACTAATGGCCTAAACGATCTCCACAGGGCTTGAGAGAAGGCCGCAGGCTCCCTGATTACCTGCCATCTTATCACGGATGAGCTTGGCAGACTCCACCTCCCCAATGCTGCTGAACAGACTGCGAAGCTCATCCTGGGTCATGTTCTGCGGCAGGTAATTGACGATCAAGTTGGTTCTGGCATCCTTTGGCTCGTCCGCCATATGGTCTTCGTAACCGTTAGACATGTCATACACTTCCTGCAATGGAGGGGAAAAAAAAAAAAACACAGATGGGATTGAGTCCACAAAAGGAAACACAAGGCAAGCGATGTGAAGGCTTCAGACAAAATCCCCCATTACAAACCTGTGTTTCTAAGTGCTTTAGTATCTACAAGCTATTACAGCACAAATCACTGCAACTCAGAGCTTTAAACCTAAAACCTGAACTTACTCAAACTCAACTTACGAGTGTTCATTCAGTACCCTAAAGTTCTCCCAATACATTAGCAGGCGTACCGACACATGGCCTTCCTACTCCCTACAAAGCGGGAACCTGAAGTACCAGCAGCACCCGCAACACACAAACACGCACAGACACGTGATGAATTTAATCAGGAGACATGCAGGTTCACATGTAAACCAGCAGCCAACAGAGAGCTGGCGGAAAACAAACCAAAGAGAAACCCGTACCTTCGGCTCCCGAGTCACGCTCCAGGGAACACACACAAAAAGGCACAGAGTGCAAAAAAAAAATCTTTAAGCTAAACCACCAAAATAAGAGCCATTGCCGTGACCTTTATGAAACAGTGGCCCCATTCCTTAAAACAAAACGTGCAGAAGCAACAGTAAAAAACATGAATGGGGGGGGGGGGAGAACAGGCAAGCTGGAACATGATTCGGCATGGTAGACACAGCCCTGGCCATTAAGGCGCACCATGGACAACACGGCCTTACTGACAAACAGCCTGAATGTCAACTCAAGCCCCGTCTGACCCATTGGGCGGCCTCCAACCAGCCGTTATTAAATCAAACAAATGAGTGTCCGCAATCTGAAAAGCTCGACGGGGAGAACGGAGGAGCTCTGGTAAGTGATACAAAAGCAGGGCTTCAGACCTCCTATCAATGGACAGAATATGTGGAAATGGGGGTGACCTGAAGCACCCACCACGTTTAACTCGTTTGCATATCCATGCGCTGTAGGTTCTCATACTGCAAGTAAACATGTACATGTGAAATGCTAGGGAATCTGACTATGGTGTAGGGGCCGCCAGCACATACTTAAGTAGATCACTGATAATTTGACCACAGGTAAAACTTCCAACACTAACAGCAGCGCTGATGGACAAACTGAACTTACACTGGATCAAAGAACTTAAAAATCCAGATGACTAGTGTGTCCAGCATCTGGTACAAAAACTCCAAGCTCAGTATATGTTCAGAGCAAATAGGAGGCTAAATGTATACGGGCAACTATGCTGTTTAGGAATTTACTGCGACTCAACCATGTGCTCTAAAAAGGAATCCAGCTTTAACGGCACATCTCCCCCTCCTAAATTGAATGAACACTGTATGACCATTATCAATGATCTACTGCACTTCACTGCAAATTCTGTACAACTGTCCAAGTGAATGGACAGGAGGGAGGGAGGGGAAAGAAAAAAACAAAACAAACTACGGTTCTTGAGTGCTTCTGCCTCTTGGACAGAAGCAGTCTATGCAAACGAGCGTGGATGTTGGCTAAACACATGCAACATGTACGAAGTTAAGCTTTCACTTTCAGGAGGAGATAAATCTCAGTTGATTTAAGTGTCTTAAAGGGCCTGCTAACCAAAACTTAACCCTGATGCTAAAGAAAATATCTGATGAGTGAAACTGGAATCAATGGGGAAAAAATACAAGCACTGCTCACGTTTGCCCCTGTGAACATACCTTCAGTGAACTGGCACCCTTACTGCCGTGCTGCTGTGCTTCCCTGCTTTCATTACCCTGGCAGCTCTGAACCTCGCAAACCTGCAATAGCAACACTCATATTGCATCATTCACGATCAGCCTGAGGACTCTGCCGCTCCGTCACCTACATCCTTTGTTTCCTGTGCATTTCCCCCATGCTTCACAGTTAAGAGCGTAGTGGTCACCGCTCACAGAGGTTTGCCAAAGACCAGCACGTTCTGCTGTAATGGTTTCCATTGATGCGACGGTGGGGTGGTGGACATTTTTAGGAGGCAAATGAGTTGGGGACAGAAGCGCAGCACGTCATTTCCACTCACATATTGACTCATTCGTAACATGTAGACATGCCAATATAAAAAACATTTAATCGCCAAACGTTTTCCGGTAATAAACACTATTCGGATGTGATGTCTGGACCACATTTTGGAGATAACCCCGCCCAACCCACAATTCAGCAGACAGACACTGAAAGGGCCAAACGCTCAAAAGACCATTTGCAACACAGTAACTAGACAAGTACGGACCGTTATACATGTTAGGAAGCAAACAACCCCTGTTTGTTAGCTCTGCATTGTGCTACATAGATTAACACTTTACAATTCTATGATGGACATCCAGAGAGTGACCTGAAAACAGCACAACCAAGTGCCTGCCACATAAGCTCTGAGATACTGCTTCAGCACTATTAGAACAGATCTCAATGCACCAGGAGAGGATAACAGGCTAATGGTCGGTTTACCAAACTAAGGCCATCACAAAACGACTGAATGGCAGAAGCTGGGTGTGCTGAAGTCTACTGCACTCTCCAGCCACTCTCCAGAACAGACTCATTTCATTAGGTTTCTGGAAATCTAAGCGTAAACATGTATTCAAAATTCCACTGGCGATCTGCAAATGATTACGTGGAATCAGGAATAACAAAACTCAAAAAGCAAAACTACCAATAACATATGATGCCTTGATAAAGCCTGCAGTTGTCAATGTTGCTTCCTTAATTGGTAAAACCTGCCAGAACTAATCACATGCAACTGAAGGTAACTACACTGTAAAAGTGACTATGAAAGAAAAATTAAGCTAAACAGTGTTTAAATAGAATACAAATATATACATCTGCTACTCACTTTCAGGTACCTAATGTGTCCCCTTCTGACTGCCATGAAGACACTTCTCAGATCCCGATTCTGAAGGTACCAAAAACAAAAGGTAGTAAAAATACACGCTAGGGAGGGAGGGGGAGACCAAATTAAAACACAAAAACAAAAACAAAAAAAAAAAAGTGAACAGAAAGGGGGGGGATTTATTTCACAAAACAAAATTAAAGAAAAATCGAGCGAGATGTTCAGCCTTCTTCAGGAAATACCTGTGGAGAGAACATAACAACTATCAGTCTCAACGACTGGTTCCCAACGTGCGTACCTTTAAAACTTCACCATGAATAATCAATCCGTCTTATAAACGCATTTTAGATAGATAATTAGTAGGTCATGTGTGAAAATGACTGGAATGCACTTAAGCTATTTAGCTTGATTTTATTAAACTTACGTCCGCATGTTACAGGAATGACAAGCGGCATATTCACAAAAAGAAAAAATACCGCAGATCCAGCGCTACACACTGACGACCCCCCCATGCAGGCACGATCCCATCGTATGTGACACTGACATTTAGGAACACACACCGTGAAACAAAGCAGGCCACTTTAGTTTGCATATTGTATCTCATCGGCTACCTAGCAGTGTCCTAACACGGTCCTCACATATACACCCAGCTTCCGCATTATCACCATCCATCACGACCGGCGCATCCTACTTACTTAAGTGCAACTGAAAGACCTCGGCAAAACCAGACTCAGCTCAAAACTAAGGCGGGAAAGGTTTACAATGAAAACGGCCACAAAACGCACGATAACTAGCCGGATGGAAGCGGTTAGCAGCACACTTCCGCCTGTTGGTCACCGCCACCGTGGGAAGACAAACGGGTTAATGTGGCTCTCGGCCCATCTCTGCCTGGTAACTAACGGCAAGGCGCCAGCAGCCATTTTAGGTACATGCCCTCCGAAATACAACATAAGGCGATATAAAGGTTCATCGGTTTAAGAACCACGCGAAGATCGCTATGGGCATATTTATCTAAAAATCAGCCAGCTAGCGTATAGAAAGAGGCGGGTTAGTTAGCTAGCTTCGGCTATTCGTTAATGACGTATAACTAATGAGGTGGCTTTACAGCAAAATGGCTAACTTTACATATAAGCGTGCATAATGCTCAACAAAACATCCAGACGGATACAAAAGAGTAAATGCGCAGCCTGTCGTGGCACAATATGCTAATAGAGTCCCGACTTCCTGCCCAAATAATCGGTCCAGATTTTACAGGTAAAAGCTTTGCGGTAAGCGGCGGGAATTCGCCGAAGCCTGAGTAGGCCTCGGTTTTCCAAGCCGCATGGGCGAAACCCCCGCTTCCCCTCGGAGTTAATGTCTAACTCGGTAAGAAGCGCACCGCTCTGAAACACCTTAAACACGTTACCTGCTCCTCTTGAACACCGACTCTGCTTTTAAACCGATTACTCGATCTGCTCCAAGGACACGAAGGCCGGTACTGCGGACCGAGGCTGCGTACTACTCCACACAGACAATGAAGCTCGTTGAAGACGACGATCATCCAATCGGCGACGGGGCAGGCACTTGCAGGGCCCGCCTTCTCGACCGTATCATTCGATATATTACGTGTCATTCATGTGCAACTCTCAGATCCATTGGTTGCAGTGCTGCCGTTCTTCTTTCTCTGTCTTAAGGATGGTGCAGATGTTCATGGTATGGCTCGTCGCGCAATCTTTAAGGATTGAGAATATTGAAGAGTACATGTCATGGAACCGGCTGTATAGCCATTAAAAAGCCATTTAAAAGCGCCTTCATTATATACAACCACAGGCTTTCCTGAAATTGCTTGTTTGTTACGTGAGTGAATGTAGTTCTCTCATTAGGGAGAGATGACTTTTGTACCAGTGAGATTCAACCAAGTGAAAGACTAGTCAGTGTAGGTATTTGATAGTTATCACTTCAATTGGAAAAGTCTGCCACCAGTAGTTACCTTCCACAAATATTGTGATTTTCCAGCACTGAGAGATCTTAACAACCTTGTAAAGTAAAATTCTATCTATATCTACCAGTTCAAATAGTAATGTTAACAGTAGCAGTGCATGTAATTTGTTACATATATTTGTGTTGTGGGGGCGGCATGGTGGTGCAGTGGTTAGCACTGTTGCCTCATACCTCTGAGACCCGGGTTCGAGTCTCCGCCTGAGTCACATGTGTGTGGAGTTTGCATGTTCTCCCCATGTCGTCGTGGGGTTTCC
>JAODJX010000035.1:20875696-20886425 GCA_026776945.1 Isichthys henryi | reverse complement strand
CCCCCCCAACACCCCCCCCCCCCCCCCCCCCCCCACCCCCCCCCCCCCCCCCCCCCCCCCCCCCGGGGGGGCGGGCCCCCCCTCCAGTCGGGGGAGGGGAAAAGCCCCACATGAACTGTAAATGTTCATTATTGGTTATTCCTTACCAGGCTGTGCTTTGAGCAAATAAACATTCAATTACTCTACAGCAGGGCTGGTCAATCTTATCCGCAAAGGGCCGGTGTGTATGCAGGTTTGTGGGAAAGCCTTCTGGTCACCTGTTCAAACCCAGGTGTGAGGACTCTTCAGCCAATCAGTCCTCTAATTATTAATCTAATTAGTAAGTTGCAGCGAAAAACTGCATCAACAATGGTCCTTTCTGTATGAGACTGGCCACCCCTGCTCTAAAATATTTTAATAATGGTAGCCCATGAAAAGTACAGGAAGTTCTTAACCAACCAAAAAATTAGATCCAACTTGAGTTTAAATGAACACATGTACGATTATTCAGTTTTTCTTTCTGACCACCTTTCATGATGTTATTTTCACTTTAAAGTCATGTGACACTGTGTTATCTTGCGTTACAGAACTTCCTTTTCTGACAAACATTTCCTTGTAAGCACAGGACTAGATGAAGTGAACAGCCAAATAATCATCATCACTAATTGTTTGCATTGTAAAGCGTCCTTGACTGTGAGAAAGTCTATATAAATAAAACTTATTACTATTGCTAATGTGAATTTAACGAGGTTTTGGTCATAAAGTAGATCTGGGTGCCTACGAGGTTGTTCAATATATGCAAGAGTGCGACTCTCAAAATGTGAAAATATTTACTTTAATTTGAGTCATCATATTTATTACTATAACACAGACGAAATGGACAACTTCAAAAAATGTTAGACATTTAACTAAATTTGTGCTACGTATTTCATACCACGGACAAAGAAAAACTACCATGTTCTGAAGATTATGCCACCGATGCTATGAGTAATTTGGTAATTGTAATTTCCTTACCCATAGACACTGGCACGCGATCCGTAGAGTTATTTTAGATATTCTTCTCATGTCACTCATGACTTCGACGTAATTAAAATTAATGGCGTGGGACTGCAAATTAATAAAAGGGCGCCGGAGCCTTTAGCCACATTCGAGGCCCGTGATGAGCCTCCATGCACATACTGCATGAAGAGGGTGCGCTTCATAACGCGCAGCGCCGCCGCTCTCCTCGCGCTCCCATTGGTCGCTTTTCTTCTGACCCGAGCCGTGCACGCGCTCGCACGGCGCGCCGCCGTAACTAACCAGGTTTTTTCTGTCCCTGTGAAACCGGTTTTGTTTTGATGCACTTTAAAATATTCCCAGTCATCTGCCAACCGCTTATGTAGTACAGACGGGCGTTTGGAGCTCACGCACAAATCCGTCATATATGCAGGCATTTATGCAGGTATGTGCTGTATGTACTACATATCTGTATTTATGTAGAATAAAGCTGTCTAGGAACTCGAATAAATTGACACGTTTTTATTAATAAATGACATTATTTGTAAACTGCTCAATAATATTTCTAAAGCATTTGATCCCTTATAATGCAGAGTGATTCACAGTGAAACTTATTTATGCTACATAATTTTGTCCGCATCTATGATTTTTTGTTGCATTTAATGCACTTCCGATTATAGCGAAAGAGTGACAACATACTTCATATAGTACGGAGTGTTAACGATGCTCAATGGTGAGCAAGTATATTCTCGATAACGATACATAATAATCATTAGTTAAAAAAAAAAATCATTGGTATGCCGGTTTATATAGCTATAACTATAGTTATAAGTATACTTTAGCCATATATAAATAAAAAATAGGTTCAGATAATATGAATACTTTCCCCATACCCAATCAACCATAATACAAACTAGGTATTATAATACAATCGTTTGTCCTAGATACTCTAATCCAATGATTTATAATTACACCATTTACGCAGCTACATACTTACTGAAGCAATTCAGCCTTGGTAAGTGAATGATTTGTGGACTGCATTGGCTCTTATTTTCTTAGGTACTAAAACTGTCGGACAAAACAAATCCGTTTGCAAAGAATATGTACAAATCACTGTAATTTACAGTTGATGGTATTACCAGGTTTTATGTAACCACAATTAAGTTAAATGTCTATCATGTGAAGTATAAGCTTGGAGAAAACGATGTCTTGCACACATCGTTTGAGTGAGTCTATCGCCCATGAAGGAAGAACCGGACAAAGCGGCAGAATGGGACGCCAGTCCAACACGAGGCAATTATTTTTAAGAAAAGCCTTCCTTCTTAGTAATAGGCACCATATCTGCCGTAGCTACTTGTCCTCCATCCATCCGTTCTTCCTCCCATCCTCCAACTGCTTATCTGGTACAGGGTCATGGGGCAGCTTCTCCCGTATTCCAATAACACAGCTTGACATCAAAATGAACAGTCATTTAAGTATGTATTTATTCAAAGTTCAGGAAAAAGTTAAAGGTGGTTACTGCTGTATGGTAAAGATATTGGTAAATCTGCATCACCATTCATACATCTCAAAAATGCTCAAATCTCAGACTACCCATCATTTGTATTAAGCAAACATTTAACACTGTAATATCATAACAAGCACGAACTTTAGCTAAGGTGACGATATCTTAAACATAGCATGATACTGGTAAAATCTATATTCATATATCATAGTACAGATTTAGCCAATTATTATCCTTTTTAATTGTCCTCTGTCCATTGCTATCAATGCTTCGGTTACTTTTGCAAATCTCTTGTTTAGCAATTATACTCTCACTGTCTGGTGAGCGACAGCATGCACAAATTAGCCAAGGAGATCCGAACTTCCCAACTGGGGACAGATTCAACGTTTGCTATATATCTGGGGTCCACCGTATGCAGCCCTTTGATAGAAAACATGGAGATGGAGATCAAAAGTGTGACTTTGGAAAATGTATCGAATTAAATCAAAAGACCAGCACTCCGTTTTTGAGATTCCAATGCAGTTACGAGGTAGATAGTGAATTAAAATAAAGGGTAATGTTGTCAGTTCGACGTATAACTGCCTCCTTTGAAAATATTTCTCATGACATCTGTAGTGTCTCTTTAAACAGGAGACTGTCCTGTATCGAGGACCTAACGACGTATCTCTATGTAGAGAGGAAGAATCATTTTCTTTCTATATGACAAGGACCCAAAGCCGTTGCGTGTGGATGTCACTCACCCCGAAAAACAAATTATGTGGACTAAAGGAGATACATGAAGGACGAAGAGCGTCAGAGAGCATTTTTGCGTTGAATGGCATTCACAATAAAAACAAGTTCTTCTACCGTAGTTACAAAAAGAAATAGACACCTTTATTCTATTCGTATATGTCAGACGTTTCTGTCTTTAGTGTGCAAATGCTTAAGAAGAAGAAAGGAAGTGCCAAGACTATTATTAAATGCCAAACTGATTGGAATTGCTGTTGAGGGTGTCCTCAAAAAAAAAAATAGAGAGAATATTTGATGGAGGCAAGGATGTTAACTGGCAGCAATGGCCGCCTTCCAGAAATCTCCACTTGGAACAAAAAATGACGATGTCTGAAACTGTCACTGGTGAATCAGTATACACAGGAAGTGGACAGAATAGCGTTTATTCCTCCTGACTTTACCATGATGTATCTTTAACCTCCTGTCACAAAATGAGTCCCCGTTTCCTTATGATTCTTGCAGTGCTCACAGTCACTGACACTGAGTTGTCTTGTTGCTGGTCTCTACCTCCACCATAAAGCCATTGCTGATATTTCTGGGGCTCGGGGGGGTAGGTAGGATTGGGGAGGGCTCCCGCTTGTCTATCGGAGAGACTGAGCAGCTCTTTGCTGTGATTCGGGGCCGTACGACTGCAGTTTTAGGGATGACGGACAGTTGTTTGAGTCCGTCTGGTTTCAGGGGCGGCCGGGTGGGCGGGAGGCCAGGAGGGCATCCTGCAGGCAGCAGACGGGTCGCGGGTTTCATTGGGCTGCATTGTGGAAGAGCATGAATTAGCGGGGTGGACTGACTTGGTGGTGGAGCCTTTTCATCAGTGAGGCCAGGAGTGTCTTTGGTGTGACTTTGCTGACTCCGGCAGTCCGGGGATGACTTCTTTTGCACGCTCTTCTCCTGAGGGGTCTTGTCGGACCCGGGGCTTTCGCAGCTGTCAGTACGTCGCCGGGATCCCTCGTGCATGCGGCTAGTGGCCACCACTGCTTTCATCGCAGCCTGCTTGGGGAACAAAACTCACTGTTGGTGCGGAAGAGCAGACATCAAATGCAAAACAGGGCCAATGCAAGCCACTTCTTGTCAAGCAGTATAACTGTTCAGTAATAAATGTCAGGTTTCTGAAATAGTATAGACCCAAGAGAACACATAAGGCATCAGTCCAGGGCAGTGGTAAAATGACGAGACGCGCGGACCCGGTAACAGAATGTCCCGCAGAAAACTGCAAGAATATCCTGCTACAGACTGTATTGCGAGAGAATCCAGTGAGTGCGTGGAAGGACCACTCTAAGCAGAGCAGTTGATGGACAAAGAAGAACTTCAGATTTTCAGTGTAACTTCACTGAACGTCTTAGCTGCAAGTTGAAGTGCTTAATACCCATAAGATCACTACAAGTCATTATAACTATAGTTCACAGTACGGTGCCTGTGCTGCTATATGTAGGTACCTGCTCAGAATGTAGCCTCTGCTAAACCCGGTTTAAGTAATCCCGTTGCCGATGGTGATCCAGACCGGCGCTTCCTGCGTGCCCCCGTGAAATGGTGAGCCCCGGCGAACGGTGCGCTGACCTTGAGTTTGCGCCGGGCATTGAATTCCTGCAGCTTCCTCTGGGTGGTGTCCATGTGCGAGAAGCGGGCGACTTTCCCCAGCACCCATGGGTGCTGCAGGGCCTGCTGAACCGTCAGACGCTTGCGGGGGTCCAAGACGATCAGTTTGCTGACCTGCCCCCACGTATCACACAGAGTGGGGGTAGAGATTTCAGAATACAGCGACAAGCAGCTCGACCCATACTAAGCAAACTACATGTTTATTAGCGGTTATATTTATTTATTAATAGGCTGCAGATATTTTATCTGTTTGTTCACTTTGCTCTCTTTAGTTGCAATATTACATCATTAAGCCATGACGCATATTAAACTTTGCTGTTTTTGATTTAGTTTGGAACCAATTTTGCTCAAAGATTTGTTTCTACCTTCAAAAAACTCTTATAGGTAAAATTCAACTGCGAATATTGTATCATTTAGCCTTGTAGTTCTTATAACCCAGTTGTCCTGTTTGAAATCCTCACCAGGTCCTTGGCATTTAAGGAAACTTCATCCCACCAGGGGGAGACAAATTCGTAGTCACAGTTAAGAATGCGGCTGTACATGTATTGGTCTCCCCTTGGGTCGAAAAATGGTTCAAACCCACAAAGCCTAAGAATGGGCGACAGAAAACCTGGCAGTTATACATAGGCATGAATATATAGTGGTTTTTGTATACCATACACACATGTGCATTGCATACACACACATCAATATTTCCTCTGCAAAACAATCCGAGCTTCCCAGAATGCACCACAGCCTCATTTGATCTGAACTCACAGTATGTAGAGAATGACCCCAACGGACCACATGTCCACCTCCGGGCCATAGCTGCAGCCTCTGAGGATTTCCGGAGCTGAGGGGAGATGGGAGAAGCGCCTGTCACATCCACAGTACGGGGTCCCTTGACGGCAGCGCTTAACTTGTTCCTGGCGTGTCACTGCTGGTTTCTGTTACATGTTGACTCATGTCGTGTCCTGTTATGCGTGTCTAGCAGCCGCATTCACAAAGCCTCGTCTGTCTCTCGTAAAGTGATGTAAAGTTGAACCACTCACCACAGTACCCAGGAGTACCACATACTGTTTTCATTGTCACTTGGTCATCTATGATCTTGGAGAGGCCAAAATCCGCTGTGACAGTGAAAAGAACGTCTTATGGCATGTGTCCCACTAGTCAAAGCAGGTTTTTACAGTTTAGCTTGGTCAAATTGAACCAGTCTGCGTTTCTTTCTGTCATCCGCAGCCTTTGGTGACATTATCATTACGTAAACAATGCCCAGTGTGTAATCACCTATCTTCAGAGGGGCATCCAGGGAAAGGTCAGCATAGAGGAGGTTCTCTGGTTTCAGGTCCCGGTGTACCACTCCATTCTCATGTAAATACTGCAACGGGAGCACAGGCAGATCCGGGGGCAAGATGTTACACATTCATCCCTGAAAAAACACCCACAAGTTCTGATCGATGGTCTCCTCTCTCTTACAATAGGCCATTTTTTATGGATTTATGGTGTAGTTTGGCTTCAAAAGCCCGCCTGGAAAGAGCTGGAAAGACGTATAAGATAAGGGTTCCATTATTTCCACATTTGCATGTGCAGCAGCCTGAAACCATTTATCTCTGCTTGGTTCAATATAAACAATATTACATAAAGCTTCCCGCCTGGTATAAAATCCTGACAATCATGTAAAAGTCTAATTCTAAGACAATTTATTGAGCTAAAAATGGTGTCACCGACCCAGAATGTTTATAACGATAAATGACTGTTGTCAGGCTGAATATGTAGGGAGGTTTTTGACCTGCCATCTGGAAGCAGGTTCAGTGTTTTCACCGGTCTTTAAGGACCCTCATTGTCTATCTTGTTCACACGCTCATGTTGTGTCCTGATGCTCTACTTCTTGCTTGCGCAATTCTGGAGCCACTGAGCCGTTAAGTCTCCTAGGTGGCTGGTTCTCGTTAAGCAAGCTCGTCATTTCAGAGCGGTGCTGCCGCAGCAGCCCAGGGGGCAGCGGTGGTCCCCATTTTCTGCTCCTGACCTGTCAGACAGACCAGTGCCTTCAGAAGCCCAAGACAGATAGGACCCTGTTTTTTATTGTCTGGCTTCAGCAGCTGCTGGCCCCCTGAGAAAGATACTGAAGCCTTTGCCGCAGTTAACCCCACCATTGTTACAGCAAAATAACACTTATCTTCTGGGAGAGCATTCAGTGAATATGGGCTCCCTTTGTACATTAGCAATCCTCTGCATGGAGTCTGACCGCTAACCTTACTGCAAACACATCTAATGTCATTGGTATTAATCATACAAATGTCATTGATACTGGTTTCGATTCACAGAGTTTATATCCTCAGAATGTCCTGTATTTTCTGATCATTGATATTATTGGTGGTATTGAATTTGGGGAGATATTATATGACATAACATTATCCACATGCGTGGACAATTTTGTGGGTCTCAATGGCTGTGTTTTCTGCCTCAGAAAATGCATGCATCTGATAATCGTATCATAGTCATCCTGTCCTTCTAACCAACCCTCACCCTAACCCATTGTTCAATAATTACAACAAAGTTCACCAGTGCCACGGGATCATATCTATTTGATTTTGAACATACCACCATTATTTTGGCTATACCATTCATCCTAACTGCTTGTCCTGGACAGAGTTGTTGGATATTTTGGCTGTTCCTCATCTCTAAAATGTAACCAGTATGCTGAACACTGGATAATCAAGCCCTATGCCATCAATGCTCTCATTTTAATCCCTTTTAATATAGGTAGGCCCCCAACACCTTTACTAGGGGTGTAACAAAACATCATTCGCAATTCAAATATATGACAATACACATTGAAATGCACTGAGACATGAAATCATCTATTAATGTTAACACAAGAGGGTGCAATAGGCATAATGTCAGTTTTGGTTTGAGATTTTATTTTTGCATTTTGCAAAAAATAACTGCAAGAAATAAGAAATGGTTTGAAAATTTTCTGTAAATGTACATGCCTAAACGGAATAAATAAAAACTGTGAGATCTTTGTTTTCAGTCTTATACGCTGTTTATACATCAAGGGAATTTTGCTTTATTCTTATTTTCCCTTTATTTTCAAGAAGGTAGGTATGTGCTTGTTTTTTTAAAAAAGCACTTTAAGTTAAGAGATTTTTTTATTTTACTTTTACATTTTGCACTGGAGTCTGAAGAATAAGGAGAAAGATACATAGACCTGGTGTAACAACAGTGTTTTTGTAAGCATATATGCCTAAATGGAATAAATGAGAATTATTCGTATCAAACTGTAACCCTGGATCGTCTATCAAACTGAAGAGCAGATTGTATCGATACCCCATTAATCTTTACATATTTCTTTTATTATTGTACTAAACTTTAAATGTTCCAAGATCCTAGTCATTACTTGGGTAATTTTACTTAATTTATATATTGAGGTATTAGTAGGAGACAGATTGATTTTTATAAATCATTTTTACTCATGTAGGTCTTTAGGGAGTATGCTCTAAATGTCCTTTTGGTTGCTTATGTCAATGTCAAACGTTTAGTTGGCATGAAGCCATCCCGTAACCCTACCACCAGAAACCCACATTTTCTCCAGCCATGGGAGTCTGGTAGTCTGGCTCCCAGCTGAACTTGTGGCCTAGAAAATAATCACAGGCGATTCCTACTTTTTAGCTAGACCCTCTTCTATTATTGAACAGCTCTGATCATGTGGGAGTTTCCTCATGATGTAAGTAATTAGCTTCTCTGTGCGCTTTCTCCTTGTGGAAAGACGGCTCTCCTAGGCACGATTATCTGCACAAATTTGGGGCTGTGTAGATGGTGCCTGTCATGGATGCTCTCACTGGGAGCTCTGGCTCCATCGGAAAAACAGAATAAACATCCTGTGCTATTGTACCAACCCATGAGCAAATGGATTTTCTGCAAATTAAGTGAGTTATATCTTACACATTTGAGGACAAATTACATCACTACCCTGCACAATGCCTAGCCTCATTACCAGTCTTAGCTCATGCACCGTTTACAGGATGTACAGTCCCCTTCTTTCTGGTCATCTTTGCCTGGTTTTCTCAGTTCATCAGCGAGGAACACACGCTTTCCTGTTTGCTATTACAGCATTACGAAGTCCACAGGCCCCAAAACCATAAGACAGCTCCAGTGATTGCTGGACAGCTCAGTTCTCCCTACACTTTACCATGTTTCCAGGCTCTCTCTCCCTGCACAGGAAGCAGATCCTGCAGTACCCTCATATATTGCATGTTAAATGGGTTTCTTTAATGGATTATGGTCCTTAACTGCATTGGGTTCTCTAACAGATGTTTGTCCTGGTTTTACACCCAGCAGGCCTTCTGGAAGATGTCTTAACAGCTGCTGTTTTTCCTCCGACAGGACTCTGCTTGGCCCTCTTATAGTCCTACTGGGAATTATTCCTCTGACAGCATTTCAGGGAAAGTACAGTGAACTTCCCTCCGTTTCACAGACCATCTAGTTAAGTGCCTATGAGAGATTTTTCACCCCCCTCAGTCGGCAGGCAGTGTTGTGCTTTTGTCCTCCTTCCTCATTTGTGTGCTCCCCTATGGCATTGTGCAGCCTCTGTCATTTCTCTCCTGTTCCAGCTTCACACATTTCCCAAGGAGTCTATGCAATCCGTATCACTTAAATCAAGATTCTATTTTCATTTTTACTTTTAACTCAGTAATGAAATGTTTGTCCTGAACACTGATTTCTTCCCAATTTATCATAAATGGGGGGAAAAGGATTAATTTCATAAATGTATACAATAATAATTTGGAATGTAAACTGGGATATTGCTTCATGTGGCGTAAAAAAAGTACAATCTATTTATTTAGTGTGAAATTATCCACACGTAACAATCTGGATTTCTGATTCTACAAACCTGAATCAAATGTTCCATCCACCATTAAGCAGAAATGCCTCTAGAACAGTGTTTCTCAACCCGGTCCGTGGGGACCCAGAGACGGTCCATGTTTTTGCTCCCTGCCAGACAGTCCACGTTTTTGCTCCCTCCTAGATCCCTATGGTGGACTGTCTGCAGGACCCTGAGGACCGGACCGGGAAACGTTACCCTAAAACCTTAAAACGTTTATACCGCCAGATTCCGTAACCATCTAATTTATGGCATTAACTAAAGGTTTTGTGTTTCCTGTCTGATCCAGGGTTAGCAAAAATAATGGAAACGGCAGAGGAAAGATTAAAAAGCTTAAAAGTAACTAGATCACTTTTACAAACTCAGCAAACAAAAGTGAGTCATATTCGCTTCAGTGCTAATGAGCAGCATGTATCAGACAGAAAGGGTGCATCCAGACTTTGATATGTACATTCTGAAAGTGACATCGGGCTTTCAAAGAGGTTATAAGTGCCGATTTTGCAGGCACATCTGCTGCAGAATTACTGGATGTGTCAAAAGCAAACAGTCTCTATAATCATGAAAATGTCCGCTGAACGTGGACAATGACAAAGAGGAACTGTGGTCGCAAGCTGAAGCTCACTATCCGGGCTAGACATTATAAATGTACGACCTCAAAAACTGATCTGCGTTTCAAAAAAAGTTGTGGATTGTGAGTTTCACAAAGCTAGAATTTATGGCAGGGCTGCCATTTAGGAAACACCTGTATCCAAGGCCAACAAAGATGTATAACCTGGTGTGAAACCACAGGACCTGTGTCCTTGAGCAATGGAAAACGTGTAATATGGCCTGATGAGCTGTCTGTCACTGCTTTTACTACATCTGGGAGACCCTGGTTGATGAAACTGGTTGATGTGTTTCTTGTAGGAATATTACATCACATCTATTCCTCTTTAAATAACACAAACCGGGTGGCATGGTGGTGCAGTGGTTAGCACTGTTGCCTCGCACCTCTGGGACCCGGGTTCGAGTCTCCGCCTGGGTCA
>JAODJX010000035.1:20861725-20875596 GCA_026776945.1 Isichthys henryi | reverse complement strand
GCTTCCGGGATAGGCTCCGGACCCCCCGCGACCCAGTAAGGATAAGCGGTTTGGAAAATGGATGGATGGATGGATAACACAAACCTTCTAGCATCTTTGCATTTAGCTACATTTAACCACATTTAAAGCAGTTTATAAAACCTTTACCACATTCTGTTCACTGATAATTTTTGTATACGTGTTTGGTATTAAGCTATTTTTTACATGGCAAGACAAAACGGTAACTTTATATCTGTTCCTCCAAGATACAGTACATGGCTATTAAAATATGAGTATTATTACACGGTACATAGTAATTATGACATCATAATCTTGCGGAGCTACTTATCGGAAGCTGTGACATGCTTCCGAGGCAGCTGTAATTAGCCTATTTATTTAATAACGATCATGCTGTCTTAATTACTGCTGCTATGGCAAGGCCCCTGTCCCTCTCCCCGTCGTTCTCCTCACCATAAAGTGATCATTCACCACAGTGAAGAACACTCCATCCATCTCTCACAGACGGAACATCCCACTCGTTAAACATGAGAGTTAGACTTAATTAGTCAGATGTAAGGGCTCCATTTACACTTCATTCCATTCAAAGATGAATCTGTGATTAATGAGGACCATGTACAAGCCATAAATAATGGTGGCGAGCCTTATTTTGGTTCCTCCTTGCCTGAGTATGTCCAAAGAATAAATTTATCAAAGAAATACTTTATAGCAAAAAAAAAAGGATTAAAGAAAATGTACCGTTATTCCATAGTGGACAGTCTTGCATTTCATTCTGATTTGTTCAGACAGGGTTTCAAATACTTGCCTTTTACTGCATTCAGATAACTCAGTAATCTGTAGTCTTTCTCCTGGTGACAGTCTCATCTCTTTGACCTGGGCTGCCATGTCAAGGATCGTTTCAGGTTGTCAACTTCATGTCAAGCGAGATGTTTTTAAGAACCTTGTCACCTTCTTAAGGATCCCGGCAGACATTCTGGATTCCAGAATGTTTTGGGGACAAAGTTGATGTTTGTCTGGAAACAAAATATGGGATTGAATCTAGTGGTCTTACTTGAATTTGCTGACCCTCTGGTTGTCGTTTGATCGGTTTATAGCGACTATTTGAGTCACTGTCGAATCTACTGTAAGTATATCAGACCTTCTTTTACCTTTAAACCCTGCCCCATCTAAGAAGCTCTGCTTGCATCCTCAGTCCTTGCTTGGTTAGAAATGTTCTGATAATCCTGTCCAATGGAAACCCATATTTATGAGGAATCAAAAGTTCACACATTATGATAATAACCATCCTCCACCCCCAGGAACTGGCTACTTCTCATGAGGTGCATGTTAGGACGTGTCTAAACCATATCCTCTTCCGGGAACGAGTGCAGGCAGGCACATATTTGCTCACGACTAATAAAGATTAAAATGTAGCGAGAGGGACGGATCGACAGCACGGCAGTGCTAGATGCGCGTTAAAAAACACGGAGTGTGTAGCGGAGAAGCACATGCCGTGTGACTCCATTATGTAACAGATGTCCTACTGACTCTTTTGGATGGGGGATTAACAGAATAAAAAATGTGAAAGCTTTTACAAGCGGATTATTTCACATTTTCAGCTCATCTGGCCTCTCTCCTCCTATTCATGACGACAAACGTGACCCACATTTATGAGCTGGGCACACTAACGCAGGCTCACGTTGCTGGCCAGCCTGTGCTCATCCGGACACCCCTCGGAGTGAAAACTTGGAGAAAGGTCTCACCACTACAGGCTTTTCAGTCAAAACATGGCACAGACCAAATACATGTTAAATATATTTACTGTGCAAAGTCAAAGAAAATGATGCATAAATGATCTTCAGGTTGGTGTAAAACAATGATATTATGTCTGTGAAAGTGCATTAGTTTAACCATTTCAAAACATCTCCAAAAGTCACCCCGGAATTTGCAGCAACCATCCAGTACACCCTCATATTTTTCTACTTGACCACTAGCTCACCTCCTATGGCTAATCAATGCCTCATTGACTTTTTTTAACTAATTAAATTAATTAATTAAGTGAGCTTGTGATGAAATTTAACAAGTACATGGAATGGCTGAGGTGCCCCTGAGGAGAGGTTTGGGAGCTGAAGCGGTGTTCATCTCGTCATCCAGCAAGATATCAGTAACCTTTTGGAGAACAGTAGAAATTGCTGTTAGTTTTTATTGTGTTATTTGTGTGTATTTTTCTGCGCAAATACACAGTTACTACACAGATAAATAGCTTTAAATTTCAAACTTTCTGCATTGAATTTTCTTTTGCTATCAAACAATTGCTTTACTGACGGACTAGAGTCATTCGGCAGGACTGCAGCCTTCTTTACTGGAACGGATTTCTTATTCGAAATCTCTTCATACTCTTCACTGTCTCGCCGTAAGGTGAGCAATCAAATTTGTTCTGATGTTGAAATGTGTATTAGTAGGTCCTCCTTGTAAAATTTTAGCAGAGCCATGTTTGCAAAATGCATTTGTAACTCCATTTTTGCTAACAAAATGATTCCACACAGCAGTAACTGTTTAGTAGACAGGTGTGCAGAGCAATGTGGGTCACCATTTTCAACCAATGGCTGATTGGCTGATACTGATAGATGGCCAATACAATCAGTGCACCACTACTGCCTATAGGCTAATAGCTAGCAGATGTCCCCCCACTAATGAATCAATGCTTCGCACAGCCTATGATAAGCATCTCAAATAAACAAAATTACATTTGCCGTCACAAGATGCACCTTGTTTCAAGCAAAGAAGGGATGGCTGATACCACTGGACAATACATCGGTGAAAATATCAGTATCGGAACATTAGTCATTAAAAATTAACATACTGGCAACTGACTGATGTGTCAATTTTGGCCAATATTTAAACTGTATCAGTGTTCAAAGTTAGCACCTCCAGAGATAAAGACACTACTACAGTGAGGTGATTGCACTGGATGATCAGCCAGTGGAGGACGACAGATGTTGTTGGCTCTTTCACCACTTAGAAGAGGTCAGTACTAATCAGTGACATGTTTATAATTCTGCCCAGTATATCGATTTTTCGTTTTCCACAAAATGAAAAATTCTGTAAGGTAATTTTGCTAATCTGTTCCAGTAAGCCTGGCAAGTTTAATTCCTAGCAACCATAAGAGTTAATATGCACCTATCTGTAGCACAAAGGGTTAGGGTAACATAAGATATGTACAGTCAGTCCTGAAGAAAGGTGTGATATCACACCGCAAATCTGTTTTAATGCGATTGATATATTAGCATCCAAGTCTAATACAATGCAGAATTGCTTTTGTATTTGTGCGATTTTCAGTCAGAGAGAAAAGTACTATGCGAACTACAACCCGATATGGTCTTAGTGAAAAACAGCTATCCAAGTTAACGATTCAAGTTTTCTTTAAACTGGCTCTTTTCAGTGAATCGAAAACAAACAATCAAACTCCTTGTACATCCACACACTGCACAGGTCAAAGTCTTATATTCTATAAATCCGAAAATATATAATAAATTTTCATATAAATACATACAGCAACCTTTTTAAACTCACTTGCATTTGCTTTTCGTAGACTGTCTGTACAGTAGCTATGTTGCTTTAGCATCATAGCACGAAACACAGTGTAATCCAGACCGTGCAATTGACCGCCAACTCCCCCACAGGGGAATGGACCACCCCACCCCTTCAGGGACCCGCACCGATCAGCATAATCTACTGAGGGCTTCTACAACTAAACTGAAACTACATTATGACGCGCAGTAAAAATGCAAAATTTCAAAATTTTAAAATTTACGAAATGGAACTCAAATTACCGTGCTTTAAACATTTCCATTGGCTTCCATTTGACTTTTGCCTGGTACTGTATAAAGAAATGTTCTGTTCATATTCCTCTATCCACAGTTCTGTCATGTTCATCGCACCACTCGTTTACACCCTCAAAATCGTGCTGAGCTGAAATATCTTCAGGTTTTCTTAAAAATTTCCCTTCTGTTTCCCTTATTTTTTAGGGTGCTGATGTAATTTTACTTTGCAATATAAATCTACGGAAGGACATGAAGACAAAGCCCACATAGGAGCTTATCAATGACCCTCTCGGTCCTGGTCTTACCGCAACCGCCTCCAGGATCTGCTTGATAACGTGAGCAGCGTCCCTCTCGCTGTAGTATCCTCTTTCCACAATCCTGGGGGGGGGGAACACATGTGCCGTCAACATGGATCCAAGAACTAGCCAATCATTAGATGACAAACAGGTGCATTCTGGGTAAAAAGCCTCTGGCCACATAATGATACGTAAAAAGAAAATGATAGGGCTACACCTCAGAACTGAGGCCAAAAATGAAGACAATCATGTTATAATAAATTGCTTTTGATTTATGGGAATTTAGTGCAAAGTTTTTTTTGGTTTCTGATGACAGATGCATCAAGCATTAACGTGCAATCTGTCACTCAGCCAGAAAGGTGAAAACATTTCACTCTTCATTTGACTGAAGCCTCTGTAGTCCGGTTATAATACAGCATGAATACAGCACATGTCATGAACTGACTTCTGAAATGAAACTGGATACACAGCTAAATGACTAAAGGTCCCATAATTTTCAACCAGGATACTGGGCTGTGAGGTTCATAAGTATTTATAGAAACAACCTGTCAAAGAGTTCGCCGCCGGTCACCAGCTCAAGGATCAGAGCGATCTCGGTATCTGTCTCGAAGATCTCCTTCAGGCGGATCTTACACCCAGGGGAAACAAGAGGGTAAAATCTAAACAATGGACTTCACCTCGTACCACCATCTCCGTATTATGGTTAAGAGTCTTGGAAATCACCAATGAAAAACACCTAAGAGATGTTTTGCATTCACAAGGAGTCTGACAGTACTTACAATGTTCGGATGGGAGAGTCTCAGCAGAACTCCAATTTCAGTCCGCACTATTTTCTTGTCAATCTAGCGCGGCAATAAAAGCATTAGACATCGAGGCCTTGCTTTTGAAAATCATTACAATGCTGGTACTACTTACTGTTTTCTTTAGTATCTTAGAAGCATAGAGTTTCTCTGTCTGCTTTTCTTCACACCGGAACACCACGGACGTGGCCCCCCTTGGAGAAGAAATAAAATCACTCTTGCAACTGTTAACAAACTATTTTTCTGCATGGTATATACTGTATAACCGCTGGAGTTTGGACTGTGTGCTGACTAACATCTGGAACATCAAGAAAATAGAGTGCAAATGTTACGGGCTTGGCTCATATGTTTGGCCGACGTAGACCACTATGATAATGTACAGGTAAACAAAAGACATGTGGACATCTGGATCACTTTGCAGGACAGGCTGCACTGTTCTTGCCCATTTCTTTAAAGCTTCAGAATAAACAAACAAGCCAACAAATAAAAGAGTACAGATGGAGCCCTGCTGACTTAATTTTACCCTCGTGTGCCTGGATCACGTCACGTTCAATGTGTGTAAATCTTCCTTCGTGGAAATTTATACAGCCACAGGGTTATGTCATTAAACGCATCTGCTTCCACAGAGAGGCAATGATAAAGGTTTTCTCTTGGTCAGGAGTGCGTAACGCATGGGGGAATTCATATATATTCTAGTTTTTTTTCTTAACAATGATTAAAAATGTGAAAATGAGACCATGTGCTAAATATTTTCCCCAGTTATAAAACTTCTGAGCCATTACTGACACAGAATAAGGAAGAGCATTGGACAGATCATAGCCTCTGAGGAATATCAACCAGGAAACTCAGTGCAGACTAGAACTAACCCCTTTTATAAATAGCACCAGGTTATCATTCTTTACCATGTAAAGACCCATGAAGGACCATCAAACATCTGAACAGCTATTTTTCACATATTAGCCCCCCAATGTCCCTCTAATTCGACCCCTCTCCTTCCATTAATCTGTTTTATTTCTTTGGAAAGCTTTGCATCCCCTTGGCAACCATGCATGGCTCCTCCACAACATAAACCCTGGTGTCCCTTCTCATCCATATATGGGAGAACCATGGGGACTCTGTGTACCAGGTTTCGCAGACGGTAACAGAAGGAGCTAGTAGATAAATGGGCTTCTCATTGAATTATACAGAAATGAAAAAGTAGAATGTCTTTTAACTGACACATAAACAAAGCACGGGGCTTCCAGGAAAATGAGGAAATACTGAAATCATCATTTGTTAAAATCATCATTTGTTTTTTTTCTGTTTTGTGACAAAATTGTTTGTAACCAGGTATTTATTTACTGTACAGTTCATACACAATTAAAAAAAATTAAATATTGTACAAATATACTGAAACAAATTACAGTGGGAAACTTTTAAGGGTCTTGTTTAATGGTCCAACAGTGACATAAATGCGACCCCGACCAAGGGATTCAAACCCATGACTTTGCGGACACTGTTACTATTGTTCTACACCACGTGACATGCTGTTTGGTTTCAAAGGCAGTAAGAATGACTCCCCATCTTGCAGACACATGCTAACCCATGACAACAGGCAAACAAGAGACTCTCTTCAGAGAAGGGCAGATGCACTCTCCAGTATCATGGTCAGGAGAGATAGCGAGATGCAGACTAAAATAAGACAGGCTCTTATCTCTCCTCTCAGCTGATCGTATCCTTCACTAAAGCAGAACGATCGAGGTCAATGAGACAGGCTGCCACAATGAATGAACAACAGCACGAACATTTCCAGAGTCGCTTGCCAGAGCCAGAATAGGAACTCAGGAGAGATTCCATGTCAGCCCCCGAAACGCAATCAAACTGCTAACTGTTTGTCATTCAGTAAATTCAGAGGATGTTGAAAGCTACAATGTTTCATTGTGTATTTGAAAGAAATAATCAGTGAACAGAATTGCCCCATCCATTCTCTCGGACGAGGAAGAAACATGTATTTCATAATGAAAGTTCATTACTGCTATCCAAAGTCAAAATGGTTTACTTGTCATTCAGTAGTTTCTTACTGCCACTTAAGTTAAATGTATTGTGACATATTTGGGGGGGAAAATATGAAAAATGAAGAGAATTCATGTCAAGATAGGAGATAAACAAAAACATCAGTGTACACCACCTGAGTCTGAATTTGAAGTTAACTTTCCGTTTTTAGGTTTTTGGACCTGATGGCAATTATATATAGAAATATTAAAATGTATATAATTTTTCTTTGTTGTAGTTTTAGCCCTCTAAAAAATGCGTTTAATACAATATGTTTTAGCGCACAATTTATGCCCTAATATCGCTAATAATTTAGCAATTATCGATTGTGCACATGCATATAAGATCATCCACATTAATCTGCTGGGGAAACTATACAACTTTCCTTTCTGTATGCAGCGTTTTACGTCATTGTTTTCAAAGACAGCCTGCAACCGACGTCGTCAGAAACCCTAACCTAAAACCTAATGCCAACCTTGCATTTCTATTCATAAAAGGAAGAGATATAATCATTCTCAAATAATCTTTTCACACCCAAAATGGCGGGCAGACCCTGTATTGTGAAGGGAACTCTTCGGATTGCTATCACCAATTACTGAAACGTTGATAAGAGTGATAAACTCATGTAAATCCACAAAAGCAGTGAATCAAGTTGAGTGATTGGTGTTCCGGTTGCAATCAATAATAATCACTCAAAAAAGTTTCAGTATTGTTACAAAAAATAAACTAAAAAATGGATCCACACCTGCTCCACTATGCCCTCAATTATATACCTTATTTTATACAGGCAATATATGGTTATTTTGTATGTAATACTACTTTTACTAATAAATACAGCAGATTAGGGTTTATATAACAAAACTGCTAAATTTTATGAAAATGCAATGCATTTCCACTGTATGCACATCTGCCTGTAGGTATGGGCTCGATCTGCAACATGGACCATGCAGGGCACGGAAAACGCCGCAGGTACAACGTATAACGTAATCTAGGATACAGCACGAGCCGTCGGCGCGGACATTACCGGACATTTCACACCAGTGTCCATGAAATTAGGGCAGCTGCAAGGCAGAGATCGGGGGTTGCCGTACCTTCCTAATTCCGGGCCCATGATGTAGAAATCCTCTATAGAGGCGTCTCGCCGCGAGCCGTCGACCCAGTATTCCGCTGCGCTGGCACCGGAGCGTGAAGTAGGCATGCTTGCCGGCGGCACCGTGCCTTTCCCGAGCGCAATTACCCTTTCCCCAAACGCTTTCTTCTTGTAAAAAATAAAAATATAAAAGTGTACGGCGAAATCACATAGCCAAAAATCTAAAAGCACGCATACTTTTCATTGCAGACGATAGGCATGTAGGAAAACTACTGCTTGGTGCTGATGTGTACTATGATGAAGCATCACCCGCAGGTTGTTCTCGCGGTGCTACCGTCGATTCTTTTAAAAGTTATTTATTCCAGATATTTACCACACGTCAGGTATGAAACCCATCTTAAACTCGATTTAATCTAAAACTTAAATCAGAGCAACATATATTTAGAGTTAAGTACGGGTAACACTACTATTATTACGTGACAACCAATCCGCCACGAATTTAAATGAGATGTATTACTAATTTCTGAGCACTTGCATTCACGGTCATTTATCTAGAATAATTGCATCAGTTTCCACTGGGCCGCACCTTCTAATGTGTAAGAGATTCTTCATTTTCTTGATATATTTTTGTACCACAAATCCTAGTTAACATTTTGCAAAACTACACTTTTAAGGATAGTAAATGAATGCGTTTTAGTACTATTTAAGACAACCAAAAGCATAGATTTTAAAAAGGATTAGTGGTTTAATTGCAAAACGTCTTATCGCGTTGTTAAACGAATAGCTATATTTTTTATAAACTAATGTACCATCGCTTCCCTATACCAACGCGTAATACAGTTAAACACATTTCTAAATGATACTATCGTAACCAGGTCTTACAGCGAATCAAATGAACGCCTATCACGCGCTCCAGCATCATCTCCGTATGTGGTCCTTTCATTCCTGTCTCCGCTTGAAGGTTGGGGGGAGGGCGGGGTCATCTTTAATCACATGTCCTACACATTCTCACTCTTGTCCAATAAAAAAACCTTTCATGTTGAAAAAACTGTGCTGCGATTGGAAAGTTGATAGTCAATCAAAACAATGCACAACAATGCTGCGTGATTTATAATTGTAAATCCCATTGCCTGGGCGCCATAAAAATAGCTAATTTGTTTAGATAAAAAAAATCTGGAAGGTTTGGTACATACACCTCATAGACGTCGGAGGAAGATATGTGTCGTAGTCAACCTTTTCATTTATATAAACGTGTTTATACGGTCATTTTCTGCCGTCGTGTTTATTTACGGTTTTAATTCAGCACTGCGGACAGCTCCGATCCTTTTAACTGATTCGAGACGTTTACTTCAGTATTCGAGGCGTTGTCCAGTATGTGTTGCATATTCCAATTTTCCAGCATTAAGCAACCAATGAAATAGTCAACTAAGCGATCTGCATCCATCTAACAGCTAACATAGATCACATGGCAGTGGATCACCCAGATTGGGGTGCCAGTCCAGAAAAGTGCACATACACACACATACTGCTGGACAGTTGACCCAAATGCATATCTTTGGACTAGGAGGAAAGTGACATGTGGAGAACATGGAAACTCCATAAACACAGATTACATGTGTACATCATAAGAAGTCAGTTAATCCGTATAGAATTTCTTCTAAGCTTCCGCTGTGTGCTACAACAAATCAAGTAAAATAGCTGTATTTAGATTTTGTAAATCTTTTTTTTTGCAAACTTGTTCATGATGGACGATGACCCAATATGCGGCGTACAGAACAGGAAAGTTTATTACCAACTGGACCCAACAATAAACAAAAAGGACCATGAGGGTTATAAACAAAGGCAGGTAGGCACTACAAGAATTTAGCAAGACTTAACTAAACAAGGGAACCTAGAGAGAACACATGGATTCAAAACAGGGTCCTTAGCAGGGAAATATCCAACAGAAGTAAGTTTGGATAACATAGACACTTGCAGGTAACACATGCAATGACCAACAGAGGAACAGGGCATGGGCAGACATGTATATTCACATAGAATGAGGTCAAAACAAGAAACAGGTGAGGGTCATTGACAATTACGCAAACACTAGGGACTAGGAGCTACCAGAATGACAGGAGATACGATTATGGGATGTAAGCTATAGAACTGAACACAGGGAGGAAAACCAGAAACAAAGAGAGATGCAAGGACCGATACTGAAGTACATACAGTAAACACAAGTAATTAACATGGGGTTTAGAAAGACCAGAGATCAAGACTGAAAATGTCCATGGTTTGGGATGCAGGGTCAGTAGCTGCACGCTCAGCCCATTCTGCCATGTGGTGGTTCAGGGAACAAGCAAAATGCTGAGAACTAAGACTGGTGTTAAATCTAGAGAACCACAAAGAAAAGAACGAGATGACCGGCGACATCTGCTGGCCAGACAGGGAAACGTCAGACAGAACAGGACAAGGCAGGGACTGATTCTGATAGTACAGAGGAGCATTTACTAATCCAGCAAGTGTGTTTGAAATCCCATTAGAAAAAAAACTATAAATCAATGTTCCAAAAAGTGAGGTCATATTCATTAAGTATAGTGACTGAGTATAGTTTGTTTCCTTTTTATATAATATCTGGAGCTGGGAGGAAAGTCCCCTGAAACTACAAGGGTCACAAGCTTTAACACCAAGCAGAGCAACAGAAGAGTCAATTGGTCTTCAGCCAGCAAAGAGACAGAGCAGTGCTGATTCTGAGAATGAATCCCTGAAATGACAACAAAATGTGACACAGCCAAGCCACTCCAGATGGTATGTAACAACAGTCATCGTGAGGCTTGTTATTTTAAGGTTCAGCCATGGAAGTGAGTGAATAATCCCAAATCAGGTTAAAGACCGGTATTAACAAATACAGTGTCCTCTCACAGATCCTGTATCGTCTACTGGTCTATAAAATTTGAAGTGCTTTGAAATGAACATCAAACATTACATCTGTAGGCTGCTCAAACTGCCTGTCTATATGAAATGGGAGCAAATGATGACTCACAACATCTCATAGTGATAACAAAGGCCAGAGAAGCCTTACAGAATCAAATACATAATCTTTATACAATATTCTACTTAATCCATGCAAGCTGTTTTTCTGGGGTGAAGTCAGTGAATCATTACCTGGGTGACTGAACGCAAGGACTCCTCAGCTGAAACCCACAAGCTCAGTTCTGCTGGCACCTTAACCGGGTGCTGAAAGCTCTATCTATAGTGACATTAGTCTACCATAAGCACATCAGCCCAGCAAGACCATTATATTTGTCAGAACAGCTACTGCCCAGAGCTACAACAGGTCTTCTGGTGACAGCAGCTGAAGGCTGACCCTAGGAAATCATGTTAAGCTCACAGATGCCATTTCAGCGACTACACAGAGGCCAGACATCATACTCTTGTCAGAAACAACTAAGCACTCGGTCTTGCTGGTAGTTACTGTCCCTTGGGAACACTGGATGGAAGAGTTCAGCGAGAGAAAGGGAACCGGTTTGAATGGCCTGGTGAGATAGTGCCACGGGCGGGGTAAAAATCATGGTCTGTGCCCATCAAGAAGAGCTGTAGATGGTGTGCTTGAGAAATCACTCTGCAGGGCCTTTCGCTTCCAGGGTGTCACTAAAACTAATAGATTGAAGGCCATGAAGTCCATCAGAGGCTGGAAAAAAGCAAGTAGAAGGTTCATGACCAAGAGTTTGGTCACCTGGCTGTCTGATGCTAGCAATTGAAACGCCACTAATCTGGTCAATTATATCAAAATATATATCTTACAACTATTGAAATAAAGAATGATATCTATCTCACAAGCACTTAGCCTGAGCAGCTCCACAGGGGAGCCTGGAGCCTATACCAGTCAGCAGAGGGCACAAGGCTATGGCACATCCTGGATGGGATGCCAGTCCATCACAGGGCACACGGCTATGGTACACCCTGGATGGGATGCCAGTCCATCACAGGGCACAAGGCTATGGCACACCCTGGATGGGATGCCAGTCCATCACAGGGCACAAGACTATGGCACACCCTGGATGGGATGCCAGTCCTTCACAGGGCACAAGGCTATGGTACACCCTGGATGGGATTCCAGTCCCTCACAGGGCACAAGGCTATGGTACACCCTGGATGGGATGCCAGTCCATCACAGGGCACATACACTCTATGGACCATTTAGGGAAGCCAGACAGGACACCAGCATATCTTGGGGTCACAAGAGACAACTTGCCTGTTACAAGGAGGACAGGCATCCCCACCACAGAACAGAGGCGGAATTCAACCCAGGAAATGCCACAACACTACCCTCTCAAAACACCAGACTAATAAAAATAGATAAATGTATACGTTACAATACTATAGAAGTCAGTGGTGTCCTAATAGTTAAAGAAGCATATTTGTAATTGAAAGATTGTTGGTTCAAATACCCCATTAGTGAGGTACCCTGAACACGGTACCACCTCTAGCACATTTTGTTGTGGTGTGTCAACAACTTTTCACTATATTTTTTATGTATTTGTCTGGTAAAATGATCTTTGCAGTTTATATCCTCACAAATACACAAATGACCGATAATAATGTTGCTGAGTGAGCTGGAGTATACAGTATGGTATTCAGATAGGGTACCTAGTGTCTTTGGCTGCCTTAGTTAGCTTTGTTTCGCCGCCTAAGCTGAAATTTCTCTTCGTTTAAACGATTTTATTTAAATGCTTACGATCCCTTTTGCTTGATGCCTGCACTGGAAAGTAAATCAATCCATTGGTTTCACAATCCTGTTGTTCTCCACTTTTCACTACTGCTACTGTGAATTGTTTATAAAATACTCTGTTTATTATCAAGCACAAGATATGACGTGAATTTCTCTGAGTCCTGTCGTTTTTTAAAAAAAATTCTTAGTGAAGAAAAAGGTCAGACCACACTTATATTCCTGTTTTACGGTCAATGAAATACAATCAAAAAACACCTTCACCTTATAATTAGTCCTACCAGCCGTGCCAAAACATAAGCTATAGCTTATATGAGAAAATACAACGCACATATAAATAAGAAATATGAGTTTGCTTGTCCACTATAATTCGTACAATTTTGTAATCATTATATGCTTTTTTAGGCAATTTGTCTCAGTAATATATAGCCAGTTGAACATTTTAGAAAATAACCTAAAATTCTTTCAGTATATGAGAAACCATAGAAATAGGTTAAAATTCGATATTTGGAAAGCAGCATTAAACCAAAGCGTCCCACTATTTTGAGTTTATTTCCGTCTTACCACCAGAGGTCAGCAAATACAAAGAGGAATATGATATGTCTGGGGCATCTTAAAAAAAACACGCAAACAGACACACACACACACACACACGCAATTCAATATTGAGATTCAGAAGTCTGTCTTTCATGTTTTCCACACCAAAACACAGAAATGCTTACAGGCGTTAGCGGTATAAGACAAGGCATCTGCGCCCAAGTGAGTTTCAATGATGCATGTCAGAATGATGACGGCCTTTTAACATTCCTGTATGTGGTTTCTCTGCCTACTCCTTGGTATTAAAATAATCCCAATTTTAATCCTCTGCACTTTGCAAGCTAGTAGTTATAAGACCATTAAATTGCATACACTTCAACCACATCATATGTTTAATACTTTAACTAAATTAAAGCAAACCTCTGTATACTGTATTAGACAAGTAGGTGAGATAAGTAACAGTCCATGCAGGGGATGAGATTCAGATGAAGACTTGGCTAAAAGCAAATATTCAATGCAGAAAAATACGAGTCTGTCTATCTATCTATCTATCTATCTATCTATCTATCTATCTATCTATCTATCTATCTATCTATCTATCTATCT
>JAODJX010000035.1:20843470-20855796 GCA_026776945.1 Isichthys henryi | reverse complement strand
TCCCTTTACATGCTCTGTCACTTTATATGCTCTGTCCCTTTAGATGCTCTGTCCCTTTACATGCTCTGTCCCTTTAGTTGCTCTGTCACTTTAGATGCCCTGTCACTTTAGATGCTCTGTCCCTTTAGATGCTCTGTCCCTTTACATGCTCTGTCACTTTACATGCTCTGTCCCTTTAGATGTTCTGTCACTTTAGAAGCTCTGTCCCTTTACATGCTCTGTCACTTTAGATGCTCTGCCACTTTACATGCTCTGCCACTTTGTGGCTGAGTTTCTGTTATTCCTAAACACACTTTGCAATAATACCACTTAAAGTTGACTGTGGAACATCTAGCAGGGAAGAAATTTCACGAACTGACTTAATGCAAAAGGTGGTATCCTATGACAGTGCCACAGTGGAGTTCACTGAGCTCTTCAGAGTGATTCTTTGACAAATAAACCTGACCGCATGACTAGGTGCTTGATTTCACACACCTGTGGCAGTGGGTCTGAATGAAACACCTGAATTCAGTGATTGAAGAGGTGTGTCCCAGTACTTTTGTCCAAATACTATATATATAATGTCAAGTGTGTGTGTCTATGTGTGTTCTTTACTATTTACAAATATAGATCTAAAAAAACGTAAGTATAAGACCAGAAAAAAAATTCAGGTGCTGGGTAAAATTATATTTTTTTAATTGTAATGCTTGTTACTTTTTACTTCACAACCATTACATGTGAGACAGAGTGCAATCCCCCTGCCACTGATATATCTATTTGTTTTGTGCTTTGGAGTTTGGCCCTGGGAGATTTGGCAAAAGGTGAGGGCCTTATTAATGGCTTAGCGGGCTACCGCGGTGCCTGTCAGGAGCTGGGGTGACAGGAAAACCCCAGTGACAGATCATCGGCATCGCTCAGCAGCCCAGACGCGCCCGGGGGATACGACCGGATCGAGGTCGCCACCCCTGACGGGTAATTACACTGAATTTGTCACATCCGTCTACAGAGGATAACAATATTAGGCTCATTTGTAGGAGGTTCTGGAAACCAGGGTCTTTTCCTGTAAGATCTACAGTGTGCAACAAACACTAATGTACAGGACAGTCGGGGTTCTGACCTCACAGTTCATCGTTTTCACCTTACAATTTTAAATATGTCTACTACTAGCGAAGCCCCACCCCCGTCAATTCTAGAATCATCCGGAATATTCTGTTTACTTCAGCTGGAAGACCCAGAAAAGAGTGAACCACCAATTTTCTAACAAATACGCTAATTTTGCAACCGTCCTCTACCGTCTGCCTCTTGTCATCAGGCTGGTGGTTAGTCATTAGACTGTCTGCTAAAGGAAACTCGATTTTCTAATAATCTTTTCCCTGACAGGAATTTGCCTACCGTATGGTGCTGTACCGTATAGCTCACAGAAGCACAATGAAACATTTCAGCCGTAAGGCATGTAGCATGTGAGAGTCGCCATTCTGGCAAATATTCGTCGTCCAGAGATGAATTCCACCCATCCGTCTTCCTTAATCGCTCATCCAGAGCAGCACTGCGGTGAGCCTGGAGCCTATCCCAGGATGCACTGGGCATCAGGCGGCAGACACATTGGCTGGGATGCCCAGGGCATAGAGTCAGAGTCACCCATTTGTCTAACCACATGTTTTTGGACTGTGGAATGAAACCTGAGTAAACATGGTCAGAGCATGCAAATAGGGCAAGGGAGTCGAACCTGCAACCTTGAGGTGTGAGGCAACAGTCTCCGAACCCCCGCGCCTTTCCCATCACCTTTCTCTCTTGTTCCTTTATAATCTATTTGCAGTTAGGGTTGTTTCATCAGACAGTCTGGTTCTAGTGGTGATTTCGGATTGCATGTGCTGGTTTCATAGCCAAACCATCTGAAATGGCCCTTAAAAACTGGCTTCTTACTGCAAAACAATCTGGCACAAAATAATAGAATTTAATTAAAAAAACAACAGGCAGTAACTCATCTCCCTGGCATATATATGAATGTAATCTCTAGTACAAAATGCACATGGCCAGGTTTTTAAATGTCGGAATCAATGTAATTAGGAAAAAATGCAATTGTAATTGTAAAAAGACACAGCAGAATTCAGTGATCGTAGGCTCAGATGTACATTTTTGTGTGTTCAGCAGTGTGAGAATTTGCAGCCAGGACTTAAAAATGGCTGTAACAGCAAAAGTCCCCAGCGCTTCCTTCATATTAAACAGCCTCAGAGGCCCTTTGTAGCGCAGGAGGGAAACATCATATAATCAGGCCTGTTTTGCATTCGGACCAGAGGGGAGGCGGCGTGCCGAGTGCAGCCAGGCCCCATAACACAGCCAGGTCACGTCTTTTGTCTCCTTCCTCATCATTCCCCGGTAGGTAGGTATCGATTGCAGCGTTTCCACGCCATCCCGTCCTGCTGCCCTCATGGGCTGCTTTATACTCGGACCGTCATCTCCAGCTACGTGCTACATGCTAATATATTAGTGAATCTATTGATTGTCCAAGGTCTTTTGTCAGTTAAACCGTGTATTCCGGTTTCCTCCTGATCCAAAAACCTGTAGTTAGGTGAACCGGTGTTCCTGCGATGCACCCGTCCACGGTGTCCCCTGCCTTGTGCCCTGTGATTCCTGAAATAGGGCCCAGGCTCTTTGTAACCCCCCAACACAGGATAGGCAGCCATGGAAGATGGATGGATGCATGGATGGACGGACGGATGATTACTCATGTTAAGAAGCAGCACCAAGGAGAGCATGTGACCAAAGGAAACACGCCCTTTGCCCGTTTACAGAGTCCGTCAGGGCTGGATGGATGATCCCATATGAGGGCCCCCCCAGACGAAACCAAAACAGAACATAACAAATGAACCCCAAGAGCAGGAGTGCAGGGAGCATTCCGGGGCCTTCCACAGGCTTTATTTATATGACCGGTCTGGCTCACAAACGGCCCTGAAATGCTGCTGGAGCCGTCTCTAACATTTAACGCGTCTGTAGTCTGTAATGAGTTTAAAAAAGGCTAATTTCTGTGTTTTTTATAGCACATTTGCTGTGCATTTACTGTATAACAGCATAGACATTAATTCATGTATTTAATATTTTATTTATGTATAATGTCTTACATTAATGGGTTGAGTTTTTTCTGGCGCCGCTACAAGTAATTAGTTGCTCCTGTGGTCGGATCACTGGGATCAGTTTGATATTGGGGCTTTGCAGAGAGTAGAGTGGGGATGGATAAGCGGCTCCTGGTGGGGGGTGCGGGGGGGGGGGTGGTGGAGACTGGTGGCCCACGAGCTCAGCTCCCGGGGCCCCTGTCGTCACATTGCTGCTACCAGGTTCTGTATTTATGGATCTACCCTGGTGCCAGAGAGGAAGTACAAGAACAGGCCCACAGTGATGACGATGTGTTGTCCTCTCCCCCCCTGGGCCCAGCCGGAATATGGGCTTCGCTTTCACAAATGTTTTCGTCAGCTGACCACCTCTTACTGTAGCTTTAGTCCCTGGGATGAGAGGCAGCAGAGTCCCGATTCTCCATTCATAACGCTCTGGGTGGCCGTTAGGAATCATATCGTAGTGTGTATTGGATCTGATCCCATTCCGGTGACTCGCGGGTAAGGGAAGGCATCACGGCGTCCCCTCCAGCCCGTCAGTGAGGTCCTGGGTGGCCCGGATGGTGACGGCCCTCTTCAGGAGCTCCTTCCGTGGGATGCCGGGGCTCCGTTTCCCATACCCTAGCGGTTACCCCTCAGTTGCTCCGCGACTTGTCTTAGCGATCCACACGACTTCAGATACCCAAATTGTCTTCCATTTTAATGCATTCTGTCAACCGAAACGGGCCACTCTCCGAGATGTATCGACCGGGTGGGCTTGTTTTTCCCTGCAGACATCATCTTTTTTATTACATTTTGCCCCAAATGGGAGTCTGTCTCTGAGCTGTTGTGTACTGTCCCTGTCTCACAATCCAATATGGCTGTGTGCTTGTGTGGAGTAATTGCTGTTCGGACCTCTGGGACACTGTACGGAAACAGGACTATAGAATTGAAATCATTTTTCTTCATTCTCCACCCAAACCTCCTTCCCTCGATACAGGGACCAGCTTCTTTCTTCCTGTGCAGCTCTCGACTTGAAGGGGAGGGGCCCAGAAAGTAACAAAGGAAACTAGGGTCTCCCCGGATAGAAAAGTAAGGAAGAGTAAGACAGGCCGTATTCCCCGTGAGTGATGAACAATGCCGCTCCCTCCCTGGAAACTCCAAGAGACCCACAGTAACTAAAACAGGAAACTGTACATACAGACAAAGCACACGTACGAATCGCATGCGACTCCTTCAGTCATCCAGGAGTCCATGTATGTATCAGATAAACCGCTTGCTATCCAACACAGAACTTGAAGTCCTCTTTCTCCTTTCACGTACAACTAATATTTCCCTTCCTGACATCTAATGCCAAATTCAACAGATCTTGAATATTAATCCAGTTCAAACAAAAAGGATACAGTGCACTTGGCATTTCTTTTCATTCGTGTAAGATGAATGTTAAGAAAGAAACAGAATCGACGCAGGAAATAGAAATCCGGCTAATTATCGTGGCTTAACGTTTGCTATTTACGGGAAGAGACGTGAGCTGCAGTACGAGGTGATATGAGGATCGTATCTCGGCTGAGCCCCGTTTTAGCAGCGGTGACTGACTCCCAGACCTCTGCTCTCTGTTTATTGACATAAAAATAAATATCTGAATGCGTAATGAGCCCAGCGCTGAACTCGGAGTAGGCAGGCAGCTCGGTGCCAGGCTAGATGCACAGAAAGGAGGCCTTTAAAAAGGCGCAATTATGGCGGCAGAGAGCTCCTGACACGTGAGAACCCCCCCCTCACCGTGCGGCCCACGTCCGCGGACCTGTCGGGTGAAATACGCAGGCAGCTGTGGTAACTTTTTGGCACATTGTTTCTGCTATAAGAGCTGTATCATCCAAAGTTATTTTTAAAGACACATTTTGTTCGGATTCGTCTGCAGACTTTGTTTCGGCCTGCCGATAAGGGGGAAGCCGATGTTCCCCACCGACGGTTTTAGCCCCGAGTCAAGACGTGTGTGCGTGTTTGTCATGCAGATACAGACAGCAGCCCACTGAGCCACGCCAGAAACGCTGCTCCCAAACGCAGACCTGCAGAATCGTTATCGACAGGCCTGCATCCATTGAAAGTGCTCAGCCACTTGGTGCTCGTGATTATATTGAACCGTGACGAGAGACTGCGAGGAAGCAATGGGATCTAACGTCACCAGTATCCCCAGAACGGAGCGTGCTGGAAATGACGCCGGGTGGCGTGTTACCACGCAGCGCATTACAGCTGAAGCGCCTGCCCGCCTTGGGCTCCTCCACCGCATGTATTTTGCATTATGCATAGTCTACATTGCATCAATAATTCAGACACTACATCCAGATTTGCCCAGGCCCCCGGGACCGAAGCCCCTGTTCCTTTAGTTGACTGAACATCCAGGGCAAAGCCTCAGTCGCACCTTTGGAGGGGGAGAGAGGGACTTTGTGGGTTTGTTGTGGAGCTGGGGGGGCGGTGGGGGTGAGAGGAGTCCGGGGGCCTTGGAGGCACTCGAAAGATGAGGTGTCCATATGCTGGTTTCTTCTTTTAGTGGTAATGCTCAGTTCTGGGCAGGCGCTGAGCTGTTTTGAATACGTTTTTCAGCAAAAGTGGGGAAAAAAATATACCACAAATTACCATCGGGAAGGAATAATGATTTTTCCTAACGCGGTCGCCTGCATTTTGGGATTGCCTGGCAATGCGTCTCCGGGCTGAGCGAGATTTGCCATTCATCAGCCCCCCCCCACCCACCCCTCCCGCCTGATCCTGCCCGGAGATCCGGCTGTAATCCGCGAATCAGCTGCGAGCTTCACGGCGGCACGGCTGGGGATCAGACCGTGGGGGAGGCAGGCTGTCCTCGACGTTTACGTCGTCACGGAGACGGGCCATTTTAACAGCCGGCGGACCAATTAAAGCCAACAGCTCGGGGAAAAAACAAGGGTGGTCAGGGGCCGGCTTTCTGACAAGCGTCATCGGGGTCGCGTGCCAGCCTGACACCTGCGCCAGGCCATACAGGGAGGATTAGCGATGCATGGGAAAGGGGAACGGAAAAAAAAGCGCACTATGTATTGTTTGACCGCTGGCCCGGGGACGAGGCCCGATTATTAATGAGCACAGGCAGGAGGCGCACCTCTCTGTGCCCCCCGGGCCTCTCTGGAGACCCCGCTACACGTCAGGCCTTGTTAGGGAAGCGCCAGCCAGGGGAAGGAGAGCAGGATGGCGGTTTTGGGAGCGGGAGCCTCAATCAGAGAGGCAGGGATCCCCAGAGCAGGCCGCCGGAGAGAGTGAGAGAGCGCAGTGACTGCGCGTGATGTGCGAGCCTCTGCTCCCTCGCAGGTAAACTTTAATTGACAGGTTAATGGGGGGGAAACACCATATGGGGAGCAGTGCATCGTTAGGAGGGCCTGCTTATAATTGCGCTCTGTGATGGGGGGGCAGGGGGGCTGACACTTGGGTTACCGTTCCTTAAAAACAGAGACCTGGAGGCACTTTCCTGACGCGGTGCGGTTTACGGGAGATCGCCGCCCGGCCTCTGGCTGATTGGGCGCTGCGCACGCGGCCGATCTTAGACACCATCCTGCCACTTCCACCAGCAATTTTTTTCCCCCAGTTCCCCCCCACAAATTTTCTTGATCAGAGCTAGGTCCACTGCCCCAATTTACACTGGGATTTTTAAATACCCCCCCCCACCCAAAGGGGTGACGGCCAGGGATATGGGCGTTTATTTCTCTGTCATTCGGAGACGTTTATCGACATCAACAGCCTAAAGATGAGGGACCTTTCAATGAAAAGTACTGCAAGACTAATTCTAATATATCTCAGCTTGCAGCATGTTCTCCTGAATAAAGGTAAATGCTAACTAAATAAGAGAATAAATGAATGCTAATGCGTTAATGCATGTACCAAAGCGTGTGGGCACACCCCTGGCTCCGCGTCGCTGATAAACCAAGCAGCTGCAGAAGTGATGCTGCTCCTCTGCTATGTGCAGGAAAGAAATTAACTAATGAATTAAATTAGGAACAAACATATTCTTTTTGGAAAACTCAGGCAGTGGCTGCCTTCCCAGTGGACCCCCAGAATATGTGGGAGGAGTGAACGTTGCAGTCAATGCGGCATTTTAGACAAAGGAGCTGCTCAGCTGGCGCCCCCTTCAGGAGCACAGGAAAACACCTCCACCCTTTTGGGCAGCCTTCAGCTCTGCTGGTGAAGTCACCGGTAATCAGGCTCCTGGTTTAGGATCGAATCCATCGTGAGTTCGGGACAAACTCAATATCTTTTTAATTTGAAATAACTAATATCGCAGGACTGCACTTAATCATCCGTTTGTAGGATATTACCGTTAATCGAAGACTATGAGTCTTAATAAAGCTAATGCAATCCTACCGTCCCGCATAGTCATGAGTCATTGTTAATGTACGACATTAGCTAAATCAATAGTCTTTGCTAATGGCTTGTGGAGGGAAGCATACAGAGGCTCCGAAAACAGAGAAACTCTGGAATCCTTTATAGTAGGCCCTAAATCCACTGCATCACATTACCATTTCCATCTATTAGCTATGGTGAAACAGCTGGTTTGGGGTCCTCTTCCAGAGGAAAATGGAGGCTCTGGGTGTGACGGAGCCTTCTCCCCCCGCATTCCGATTGCAGGTCCAGGGACTCCAAGGAAGCAGAAGCCGGTTGCTGGCACACCGTGCCAGCTCGAGCCCCCCCAGCCAACTGTGAACTGCCTACTAAATGGCTCATCACAGTGCTTCCTCCTTCCCGCGTGCTCAGCCGGTGGCCAGATTGCATTACCTAATCATTCCCCCAGACAGGCTGCCTCTCTCCACGGGTGTGGCGCGGCCTTCATGATCAAACGAGTGAAAACGCTTCGCTGGGGTCCTCATTAGACCCGCCAACTCTCCAGGTCCCAAAGACACTAATCATTACACTAAGTTTTTTTTAATTTATTTAATTTATTAGTTTAAAGTCACTGAAAGAGAACTCATGGATCTCCAGACGAGGGTTAATATCAGTAAATCTAAGGGCCATAGTGAAAATTTAAACAATAAAAATAACACATTTTAATTTCTACTAATACCGATGCCTACTGTTTATTGTGTGTGATTAGCAATATATGTTACTTGCTTAATAATGCAGCCCATACATTTTAGCAAGACTGAATATCAATTGAATTACAGACGCTCCTCTACTTGCTTTTTTCCCATTTCTTTTCATTTTTGCATTTCAGTAGTAACTAAGTACAGACGGTCCTCTACAAGATACGTTCCGAACGGCCGTTCGTAACTTGAAATGTTCGTAAGTTGTTATTCAACTTCATTTTAAGGGTATACTTAAGTACTAGGAACTAGGATACTGGGAGTCCGCAGGCTACGCCACTACACGGTGGGAGTAGCGGGCAGAAGTCGTACCAGGCGGAATTGGCGCGCAGGAAAAAAAAATTATGTTGCGGACAGGAAACGGGAGGCCAATGAACATGATTTGGACTTACAGTCCTCTTCGTTCGTATGTCTGAAAATTCGTAAGTTGAAAGTTTGTAAGTAGAGGAGCGCCTGTACTATGTTATTTACACTGTGATCCTACATAAATGGTTACAGAGGATGGATAGAAACAGATTATTTACTTATACAGTACTGACAGAAAGTCTTGGGATGCTTAATTAGGTAAAAAATATTTCAATTTTATTGAATTTATAACCAAAACGATTACTTTATTCATTTGTTTACAAAAAATATATATCACATTAGAAACAACCAGTAGTTTTATGTAAAATAATAGTTTCAAGTAGTAATAAATTGAAACCCAAATTTTAGTTCTAAAGCAGCTGTTCTGAGTTAAAAAGTTCATTGACATGCAGACTAATTTGTTGTTTCTTAATTAGTAACACCTTTGAAATTACATAAAACACCAAACATTTATGTTTAGTATTCCTTTGGGAGTTACGGACTACAATTGCAATTAAGAGCAAAATGGCAAAAATAGGACTGAATGAGTCAGTTAAAAAAGTATGGCTCTTAATAAAAAGAAAATGTCTGCATGGGAGACATGGAGGATATGTTGAACATTTATGTTAAGCATTACTTGTCAGTAGACTTTTGTTATGAAGCCAGTAAATTTGCAACATTTTTACAGAGCTAAGCCAGTTTCCCAAGCTTCAGTACAGGTTTAGATAAGGTCAGCTGTTTTACGCAAAGACTACTAACAATTTACTGACTATTTTTAATGTGTTTTACATCATCAGCACTGTATTTTGGGCAATAAATCTCAAGGCCAAGGAGCACAGTTTCAGTCAATCCAGAACAAAGACTCGTGTCAATATAAATATTTAATCTGCGGCAGGATGTAACCTCGGACGCAGAAGCCCCGCCAGGGCAAAATCTGGAGGTTTGTTTCTCCACACGTTAGCATACAGGCCTCTTGGAGTGTAACCCCTTTTACGCTCTCATAACCGGCGAGGATGCGTCAGAGCACATGGAGAAATGGATAAATCCTCACTAGTGATTTCAGATCAACTTGCAGCTGTAGATTCCAATGTGACAAAATGTTATTTTCACTGAATAAAAACATCAAGGTCTTTTTTTTTTTTTATACGGTCGTCTGTTCCAGAGACGCTGAGTGCTGCTTCAGTTGAGCACCCTGCGTTTTTCTGAAAGGGACTGATTTATTTAAAAATGGATGGGATAGGTCATACCCCCCTGAATCTGTGCTGCTTTTAAATAAGAAACATTGATTCAGGCAGTACATTGCTTAGCCTTTATTCACTTTCCTTTCGGGTCACATTTGACAAAGTTAGTAAAATGACAGACTTTATTGACTCACAATATTTTATGGCTGTATATTTCAGGCACATTTTCCAAGAAGTGTTATTCCACAACACCTGCTGACAGTTTCCTGTGACAAGAGGGCAGGTTTGTTCGATGTAGATGTCTGATGCCGATTTGTTGCTTAGTTGATCTTAATAAACGCAGTCTGATCTTCTAAAGCAAAACACAACACTGCGAACCCTATTGTATAATTTTCTGTGAAGTGAGTGTTTAAAGCAAAGTACAGGTCCTCATTAAACTATTATTTTTTAACACTCCTAAGAGTATGGGACAATATTGCTCCTTTGAAGAATTCTCCCAAAATATAGTACGATAATTGAAATTACCTGACTCATGTCCAGTGGTTCCATATAATTGAATACATTTCAGCAAAACAAGCACCAGTACTAAAAGTGAAAATTCATGTGTCATATTTAGTTTTACACAAGTATTAAAGACTTCATTCTCTTTTGAAAAGGTGCAACATCAGCAGCATTTACAGAACATAAACAAGTGCCACGCCACCATCCATCCATCCATCCATCCATCCATCCATCCACCCTCTAACTGCTTTTCCAGTACAGAGTTGCTGTGAGTGTGGATCCCATCCCAGAAAACACAGGGCACAAGGCAGGGGACACCCTGGATTTTATGTGCCATTCAGTCTTTTATATGAAAATACTAAAGCTGCTGTCTTTTGTTTTGCTGAATCTGGTAGGAAAAAGTCCCCAGTAGCTTAAGCCAGGAGGAGAATGCAAAAATTAATACATTTTGATATTTACTTTGTTAGATTTTTTGCCTTTATAAGCATACATTATTTGCCAAATATTTGTTAGCAAAACTATAAAAATAACCATGAAATGATATTTAGGATTCCTTCTCTCGGCAATTTAATCTTTTTAGATGAAGCAGAGTAAGATGAACAAACAAGGTGAGAGTGACCGCAGACCTTGCAGGCGAATCGTACACAGAAGCACGGCGGCGGAGCGGCCTGGGAGTTTTGGATGAGTTTGCTATTTCTGCCCTACTTCCTGAAGAAGGAAGCAGCATTTCAGGATTGTTCTAGAATACTTATGGCACACAGGCATGTATGAGACACATCATGAGATGACATATAGAAACCATTATAGGGGAGCCTCTTAAATGACTTATTGAGCCTGGTAATGATTTTAGATTAATCCTGGAATAATCACTATACACTCACAAATAACGGGACAAATAGGAGAGTGCTGAAGTGTGCCTCTTTTCTGGTTATGTGCCATGAACAATTTTGGAAAGCTTTCGCATTTTCAGAACGATCTGGGGACACGATACCTACATTGATTTTCGAATGTATTGCTTGGCAGAAGCTTCCTAAAAATTTTTGTCAGAGTTCAAAGAATTACAGAAGATGTATTTTTTTAACCATGCGACTCCTTTGTTCTGCCAGAAATCTGTCGCAGACCTTTAATGCTGGCATGTACAAGGTATGAGCTGAATATTGTGCTGTTTTGACGGCAACCTGCAAACAGTCAGGAATAGTTTAGCAGGAAGCGGATAGAGGTGTTCTCAGTGCAGCATCCTGTGGTGGGAAGCTGAGGCCGCTCCCCCGTGGAGCCACATTAGCTGTCGGCAGCGAGGGGGCCCAGCGAATGCAAATTGGCCCTTGTTCTGTGTGCTGCGTTAGACGCTTGGGTTCCTCTCTCCCCACCCCACCCCACCTCCCATAGCCGTATGTCCATGTCTGCTGTCAGCTGGGCGCCTACAGGTCCGTGGGAGGAACCGAAGGTGCGGCGAGCATGCCAGGGCCCACGGAGCGAGAGAGAGAGAGAGAAAGGACGCGGATGGCTGACAGCGGGAGCCTCGGAGGGGATGGGGGGGGTACTCCGGTGTCCCTCCTGAGAGCTGGCACAGGTGCCGCGCGTCGAGGGAGAGACGAATGATGGGATTAATTGGCCGTTCCGAACTGGAGGCGATGCAAAAACAAGAAGATTAAAGGGTCAAAACATGAATCAATTACACACTACACCCATGTCCTGATGGCATTCTTAGTTACTTTATGCTTATCTCTACTTAGATTATTCCACTTCGATTTAACGCGTGCGAGTCTGGCATTTTGAAGCAGCCGTCAAAGACATATTTGGTTTTGTAGGCCAGTCCCTGATGGCTCTCCTGCCGCTACCCGCCCGGAGGAGAGCTCGACACCCCCTCCCCCCACGCCTCCCGCCCCCGGGCTCCGATCTCGCCCTTCTCCTCTTGCCGACGATGCGACGCCCTCTCCGTTCCCCCGTAACGCGCCTTTTATTACGCCTCCCGTGGGAGGGGCCTCCATATGCTCTAATATAAACACATTTGCAGCTGGAGAAAAAAATGAGAGCAGTATACAAAAATAACATCCACGGAGAACCTGTTATGCTCAACTCGTCCGCTCCTCCCGTGTGCCACGCCCCCTGGTTTCCCACGTGTGATTCCCCGATTGTTT
>JAODJX010000035.1:20814889-20839591 GCA_026776945.1 Isichthys henryi | reverse complement strand
CCCGCCCACCCCCCCTGCCAAGCCCCTGTGTTTCCTACTGAGGAATGTGCTGGGCTCTGTCACAGTGAATAAACACCGATACTGTCCGCTTTGGCAAAGCTCGCTCACACTGGATGCAATTAAGCAGGTGATTGACACCTACTGTCGTCTTCTGCGTTCTGCTGACTTCAATCACGTCAGGACCGAACACAGTGAGTTATGTTTAAAAGAAAAAAATAAACAAATTTACATTTCCTTCCTCCATGCTTTAACCCTCTGTAAACCCCCACCCGGTTATCCTCTTTATTCAGCAGCTGGGTGGGATTATGACGGCCCACTGATGCCTCCCCCCACCCCCCACCCGACAACACAAATTGGTTATCTAATGTTAAACGTCAAGGTTAAACGTCTCTGTGTCTCGTGGGGATTTCAGTCTCCGAAGGGAGGCTCCACGTTAACCAACCGCGCCGCTGATCTCTCTGGCTTCCCATCGATCGTCCGGATTTTCTCCCGTTTTCATTTTATTTTCACGGATATCTTGCCATTTAGCAGCTTCATCGCCCTGAAGCGCGTTCAGAAAAGTTTTGGTGACAGGACGGCCTTGAAAAAGAGAAAGAAAAGAAGAAATTTTTTAATTGTGCCTAGAGAAATGGTAGAGAAGTCGCACTGTGGCTTTACACCAGCAGGGGTGTGGGTTTGAATCCAGCCTCGGGCTCTGCTTGTGAGAGGAATGGATTCCCTGTGTCTGTGTGCGCTTGCTTGCAGTCTAGAAAACGTGTGGTCAGGTGAACTGGTGCCGTAAGCATATGCCTCATGATGGACTGGCAACCCGTCCAGGGTGTCCCCTGTCTTGTGCCTGGTGCTTCCTGGGATGAGCTCCAGGCACTATTTGACCCTGTCCTGGATATGGAAGACGAATAACTGGAGACTGAGTTTGATTTTTCATAGAATAAAATAAATTTTGAAATCTTGGTGGCCAAAGGTAGGGGAGGAAAAGCATCCAATGTGGGTCATGAGGAGGGCGGGGCAGTGGGAGTAATGAGGGGGCGGGGCATGTTTGAACTGCACCAATGGGAAGCATCGTCAAATGTTGGGGAGCTGCGGCTAATATGCAGGCGGCAGCGTTGCCCTCCTGATGATCAACGCTATCGACGGGGCAGAGTCCTCAGGGTTCGAACTTTGTTTAGCCCCAGACTTCAGTGGGATCAATAGACCAGCAATGAATATCAGTACCCCCCCTACCTCCAAGCCCACCCACCTCCCCCAGACACCTGAACCCAGTTCAGTTCAGTTCAGAAGCCGAGAATAAACAGATCAATGCTTCGATGCACAGTGGTGTTGTGACACAACGTCCCAGTGTCATTGGAACGGCAGACTGCACCAGGCGGGTACACATGCCATGCGCCTACGGAGCCCACTGCATGCTTCTACCCAACGTTCTGGCCAACATGTTCACAGCAGGAATTAGCAGCGAAATTAGACCTGAACTGCGTGCCTTGCCGTTCCATGACTTCACTGTGGGGTGACGCTTTTTTTCATATCTGCGGGAAAAGCGCGCATCAACACATGCAAATAGTTATGCTGCAAAATTCCTTCCACTGTAATCAAGCAGAGTGTTATCTTATTCCGTATGCTGAACGGAACATTCCGGAGAATATTGACAGAAACCTAAACCAGACCTTAAGTCAACCTATTCCTGCCATTGGCTTCAGTGGCAAGCTGTACTAAAACTTTCTATTGGATCTCTGCGGTTCTCCATAGAACGTTAGAAATGACATTCCGATACTCTAGACCCTTCAGTGTCATGAGAGAATAATTTGAAAGGATATATAAATAAATATAAATAAAACAATGCTTTGTGTATATGGGAAGCCAGGGTGGGAAGACTAAGCTGGGGAGGGCAGCCTTATGTATGTACGTATAATCGACTGAGTCATTTAGAAAAATTGCATTTTTTTCATTTTAAACATAGAAACAAAGAAAACTCCTAAATGAAAGAACAAAAAAAGCATCCCAAACTCCCAAGTCAGTGTTTAATCACAACTTCAAAGAGTAATTGGGCTTTTCATCCGTCCCTGTAGAAAAATAATGGTAATGAGGTAAGACAGGTCTTAAGATTAATTGGGTTTCCTTTAAAGTCTTGGCTTGTCCTTGGTAGGCCTTCACATCTGTGAGTCATTACCCTTGCTGGTTCTGAACCTGACTTTGGGGGCTCTGAGTGCTTTGCCTGGGACAGACGACCGTGGCATTCCCAGTGCCCCTTTCACCGATGATGGCATGCAGCTCTGGTCCCTTTCCGAGGGCAGCGGGGAAATGCCAGCCAGATAATCACCGCCCACCATCCGTGTCGTGTAAGTGCACGTTCTGCCGAGGCAGGACGACGGGGTCTGAATTCCGTCACTGTCCGCTTCCTCAGCGCTGCTGAGAGTCATATCGAACGCTGCCGGATCAAATTCTCAGCCAGCGGATTTGAGAAACTTGGGGAGGATGAAAGTCAGATCCATATTATTCGCAAATGTGCCCCAGTACTAAGCAATGCAGATGTTTTTCAGTAGCACAGAATAACTGTTATCCCATTAATATTATTGAGGAGGGGTGTATCTGCTTGTTTTGTTGTTGAATAATTTATATATTGAACCACATGCTCATGTTCGCCATGTGGTAGCGATTCTGAAGTTGGATTGGTCTGGAAAGTTTACGCGCTTCTCCTACTGGATGCGAAGCTAATCCCCACCCCCACTACACCCTCAGACCCGCTCGATTGTTTCAGCTTCTCTGGTCCTTGTCTGTCGTCTCAGTTTTCCATACTTAGCTGTTTCCTGATATATCAGGGCATAACGGATTCAAACTGTCGTCTGTCTACCTCAGACCATTAACACAATGTACAAGTACCCCTTTGAGAATCTGATGAAAGCTAAGGACCCCACCCCCCGATAAAACACACACACACACACACACACACACACACACACACACACACACACTCTGGTTTGTAATTATATCTTTGTGGGGACTCGCCATTCATTTCTTTGGGGAAAACTCTAGTCCCAACATGATGACCTTAACCACTAACCAGCCCTAACCTTAACCATAAGTAACCAAACAAAATACAAGACTTAGTTTTTTGACTGCATTCACAGATCTTTGTGGGGACCTGAAAATTGTCCCCACAACGTCATAATAATAGGATTTTATTACATTGTGGGGTGACATTTGGTCCCCACAATGTAAAATAAATCTAACCCACACACACACACACACACCTAAACAAACATGTGTGATGTTATACATGCAAGTGATTTTGTTGCAACTGGTTCCCTATAAAATGAACAACACTCGCCTGAAATAAAACAGTATCTTACTAGCAGGACATGGTATAAGTAGATATTCTTCATGCAGATGGTTTATTAGAAAGAAATAAAACAGTTTGCAAGCTCACAGACCTTGTGACGCCAATCCACGGACTCCAGATTAAAAACTCCTGCATTAGCATAATGACATCAACAAATATGTTTTTGATGCTTATATTTCACATTAAAAACACATGTATCTGCACTAACAAGATGGGAAAACAACTTTATAAATGCACTTTATAAATGTTTACAAGACTATAAATGTTTAAAATACTAAAATGTCTGTGATGTTTCAAAATACAGCAAATCTGCAGTGGAGAGTTAATTACATGTAACTGCTGACCTACAATCTATAAACAAACTGAAATAGTATTTATAGTAATTATTATTGTATGCCGTAAGGCAAAAATATCTGTCTCCTTTTTTCTAATGTGAATAATTTATAAACCTATAAGTTTATACATTTATAAACTGTAACCTAAACCTATAATTTATAATCTTATATTGTTTAATTAAGTATCACATATACAAATATTTCATACTAAAAAATGACGGGTGGGTCGCCTGCTTCTTGAATATCTGTGGTAGAATATAGAATACTTGAAATCGACCGAAAAAGGGAGGGGGGGAGGATGAATAATACCCTAAACATCAAAATGATTGCAGGTCTCAGCTGGATCCAGGCCCCCGTAGGTCTCCAGGTAAAAAAGAGAAGCGGACCTGGAGCTCCGAGGCGCTTGTCTTCCAGCTCGCATCCAGACATCCCGCTCGCATGCGTGTCGCTGAAAGTGCATCACTCATTCCGTCAGGAAATCGGTGAGGGAGAATGAGGTAAGGACAATTGCACTTTTAGGATTTATAATGGTTAGATGCCCATTGTTCAGCGGTTAAAAAAAATGTGCACCCAGCCCAAGCTATCTGGGGGTGGGGGTTACTTGCTGGGTGGTCAGAGGAAATTACACCCACCATGTGGTCTGTGGTTTAAAACTTTGCGAACACTTATCTGCAGGAGACCTGTTTCACACTGCCTTACATCTGAGGGGCACAATCCCCCCCCCCACCCCACCCACCATGGACTCATAGAGCTCTTGACATATTCTGCACACTATCACTCACCCTGCCCTGTGGAGTCCAGTGGTGCCAGCACGTCGCACGTGGCTCGCTCTGGGAAGCTTTCCATTACCAGTCCTCCTGCCTACTTCATTTCCTCAGCGGAGTCCCATGCTGTCCGTGTTAATTTCTCAAGTTTTTCCTTGTTTCCTTCCCAGTGTCTGAGATCTTCGCGCCTTTTTTGGCCCGGCCTGGTGCCATATTTGGTAACCTTGCTCTGATCTTCTTCCCCCAGGGTCAGGAAATTCATGGGTTACCAGAAAGCTGCACTATTGCCGTTTTGTTGAAAAAGCCTAATTCTGTTTTTCTTCTCTCTCGTCAGTCAGATGAGCTCTCCGTAGCTAATGTTACTGCTTCAAGCTGCAGTGGCCAGGCAATAAATACTCCAATAACGACTCACCTGTACGCATACAGGTCCACATTCTGTTCTTCTTCCAGTTCATCTGCCAGATCATCTCTCTCAGGTCTCCTCTGCTTGGTGACTTTGGTCACTAAGGCACTCCCTCCTGCCAAATCTTCAGGTTCAAAAACCAACGGTATGTCCTCAGACCCCACGTCCTCTCCTGAAGATGAAACATTTTTTCATTTTCCCTCATCTGTGAGTCATAATGAAACTTTTGGGAGCATCTTCAACAAAAAAATGGTGATGCATGGTTCTGTCCTCGGTCCCAGTGAAGTTTCTCTTTTCTTTATATTTACACTTTTCCCCTGGCACTTCGAAAGCCGACGGCATTAAAAATTGAGCTAAGATTTTGAAGATTCAAATTCGAGTCAAATTCTGGTTAAATTGTTTTTTCTTTTATTTTCAAAACATTCATATTAATGATACTTCTGAGTACCTGAAAAATCATTTTGTTTAAAATTGTTTAAACATTTTTCTGAAATGCCTTCTTCTTATAGTACTGTCTCTACTAACTAAACTGATACTTAATTATTTGTAACAGTGTTTAAGAACATCCATCTTCCAAACAAGAATAATTACCTAAGTATATTTTTCTCATTTACAATGATAAAATATAACAAAAGACAAACAGTCGCAACTTAATATTATGGAAGCAAACATGATGGCTAATCAATGTCAGAACATCCATTAAATGAAATTTAAATTGAACAGTTCCCTGTCAGAAAAAATAAAGAGTGACTTTCATTCACGATAAAGAAACTGGAATGCCCTACCAAGGCAATCAACACAGGTAAATTTATAACATTAGTCGTTTCACCGATCATTCCTTGTTAATGGGGGGTCGATGCCAATGCTGACCCCCGCGTCATCCTGCCAACCACGCAGACCCAACACCTGTCGCAATTTAGCGTCTACCAGTGGGTTTGTCTTTCACCAAGGTTAGCTATTGGCCCATAACGACGTCTGTTCACAGTCTGTTAATTCTCTTTATCACCCAGAGCTGCCAAGCGAGGGAGGGGTTTTATCTCGAGAGCTTTCATCAGTTAGCGAACATGATGGACAAAAATGACTCCAACCATTTTTTTTTTTCCTGGGAGAAGGGTACAGGGGCTTCAGTTACGGAGGTATGAGCAGCAGAGCTGTAGAGGAGGTCCCCCCGGCACTGATCGGAATAGTAATCAGCCAAGCAGTTTCTCCTTAGCATTGAAAGTGTGATTGGAAATTCAATTGTTTTCTGTGGAGAAAAAAAAAATGGCCACCTTGTTCCCACTGCCTGCTCGTCTCTGCCACTATTGTCAGAGGACTTGATCCAAAAAGGCACTCTTATTTATTTCCTATATAAATGATTAATTTACCTCCCTATTTGTTGTGAGACCTGTTTCAAGAAGAAGGGTGGGTGGTAGGGTGGGCAAAGTGGATCATTTTGCCGGTAATTATGGAATGACCCCATTTCTGGGAACACCACCAATTACTCTTCCACAGAGTTATTCCTCATTTGTGAGTGGTCATATTTTCTGTTTAATTATTTCTCCAGCCGAACGGTGCAAAGTAATTACAAAAATGCTAACGTGACATTTAATTACAATAATTGGATGTTACGAGGGAAAGCCTACGGAACTTGTCAATACGGCATTTTTACCAGCCACGGCAGTTATAGACAGTACCTTACACGGGTTCCTGAAAAAGCACTCTAACTACACTGAACAATAGTCAACTAATGAAGGAATTTGCATAAGACAGAATAAAAATGATTAATTTTTTTTCCTTCACCATTTTATACTGCCGACTGGTGAACGCTTACAGCATCTGAGCGTGAACTTTACTCATTTGGGGGTCTGAGATGATCGCTGTTAAGGGCAATCCACACCGATCACAGACAGCAACCTGCTGTCTGTTTCCATTCCCGGCCTAACATCAGGGCACTGCTGCAAGCGCTTCCACTATCCGGGACACTTTTAAAATCTAGGTTATTTTATTTGAGTTAAAAGATAAATTTAATTTGACCAATTCTGACACAAGACCCTCGACAGCTCTTCAGAGGGGAACAGCCCTGGACAAGACCATATCCCAGCTACAGCAGGTGGCGACCGCTCATGTGATCAGATATCAGCGGCCCAGCCGGGAGAAGTTGGAATGAGTGATAAGGAGGTTCTTGGGTGAACGGTGAGAAGAGCAAGAGCAGGCCGGGCGCATTAATCCAGCGCTGACCTGACCACCTTTACTCACGACTCCCACCGGCATATGAATAACTGTCAAATATAAATATATATGCATGTATCTCTGTGCGTACACATATATTTCTTCTTTTTAATATTAATTTAGGAAAACCCTGAAAGTGCCGTGTAAGAATAATTTTAGATTCTCCTATAAATATGGATGGACTGAGCATAACTGTATGTGATATATATATATATATATATATATAAATTCCCCATTCTTGCTTTAAAGTCAAATGAAGAATTCCAGACATGCAAAACCGGGTTCTTTCAAGCCCAGAATTTTAGTGCACAGAAGAGGAGTGAAGGTTTATTTGAAGACTGTTCCCTGCGACACAATGTACGCATTTAATAACGGAAGATCCTCAGAAAGTTAAAAAAAAAAAAAGAGAGAGAAGAAAACAGCGAATTTGGGCTTCAGACTCCTGACTTAGCTCTTAAGAAACGGTTCACTCATAAGCTATGAACGTATCACTTTTCAGGAACGGTTTAAATCAAATTTAAATCGTGTATAAATATTAGCTGTATTCCTTAACATCTCTAGTATATACAACTATTTAAATGCAAATTTGACTCCCACACGAATATTTCGCGCTATGTTTGAAAAACACTTTCCTTTTAAATTTTGCTGCTGACGGCTGATCTGTGCTGCAGTTTCTACATGCCTCGCATGCCGATTTAAGTTACACATCAAGAGCCTAATACTCTATAAACATAAACCATTGTACCGTTTGCTTAAACAAGTCTGAAATCCACACCAAACTCCCATTCCGACATAGTGGGGCAGAATGATACCTTTCCCTCAAATCTTGGGAGAATCCCTGCATACCATACAGAAACACTGTGTGAAACACTGCGGTTTGTTAATGCAAAGTAGATGAGCATAATGGTCGTTCAGAAGTAATGGAACAAGACAAGAGGCAAGAAATAAAAATATATTCAAAGAGGCTTAAATGACAAAGCCCTTGTGTGCATTTGATTCAAATTTGGCCGCTGCTCTAATTTAACTCAGTATTGAAATGACTTTATAATTATGCAGAACTATATTAATACACCCCGAAGGAGATTTGCGGGTTAAGCACAATTTACTGGGGAAAACAATTATGTTGAAACTACAACGCGTGGTTTCTCCGGGATAGTTTGCACTAAAGCCCGTATCTGATAATCAATTGCATTTTTTTTCCTGCAGGTTTCAATCATTGGTAGTATTAACTCGTCTTGCCCCTACAACCTATTTAACCCGAAGCATGAAATCGATTTACCTCCGACAAACGTACAAGCCCTAATATCAATTATGACAAATATAACTTGTTAAACCCTCACACGTTAAACCTGGCAGGGTGGGCGCCGATCGGTGAAGCAAAGCAACGCCCATTGATTCAGCAGTTTAGTTGTCCTGCTCAAACTATGTCAAAGCTTGTGTTATATCTTTAAAAATAAAAACCTGTTTAGCACGGCTAACATTCAACCCACAGATCAGGTTTCTGAGCCCGAAGCGCCCTCATTCATTAAAGTGAATGAGGAAGGGTGGTGGGGGGGGGGACATCTGCTTGCACTTATAAACGAGTTCTTCAGTTCGCATAAAAGATACAGAAATAAATCGTGGAATTCGTGGGAAAAAAAAGACTCCAGGGGAAAAGGGGATGCAAAGAGTCCTCTAAATAGAGCAGAGCCCCATAGCCCGCTGCAGATGAGTTGGATCTAAACGCTGTCCGAACCTCACCTTCTGACATTTATGGACAGTTTATCCACGTTAAACACTGAGGTCTCGATCGATTTATTTTTTAACCCCCGCCCCCAAGTCCTCTCTCTCGCTTGCTACGGCACAGATGGCTTTCATTAATAAAGCAAGCCGAGCCTTTCACCCTCTTGCGTTCAAGAGAGAGAGAAAAAGAGCGAACGGAGAAAAAGGCTGCAGTGAATGTGAATCAGCTGCCTGAACGCAGAATCAATTAGCAGCAGATTGTCTCGCTCCTGTTAATTATGCTAAAATATGTGTTAAACGAAAGAAATTAACATTGCAAACAGAATGTATTGTAACTGTTTGCCACCAGCTACGTGTTCCGAATTTCAAGAAAGGTGCGATTTCTTGTCCTCGAAATTAAGCGTTACATTAGTAAAGCTTGTTAAAGTAGAGAAGTAGAAAAATAAAACCTTTACTTCCTTAGTGTGCAAAATATCTGTAATTAACGAATGTGGACACGACGCGTGATCGTTGGTTATCCTCGCACGTTAAGAGTACAGTCTCGCTAATTAATTGGCCCTATCCTTTCGTAAACTATTACTGAGCCATAGGTAGAATACAATTTATGATAACAGCTGCTACCGTGGATTCTAAATACGCATAAAATATCATTTTAGCTGCTCATCACTCTGTCATAATTCGCTTATGTTTTAAGATCTTGATTATATGCAGTTGGTAAAACTCTGAGCACATGAGCTGTACATAAAACTTCAAGAACAATTTTTTAAATGGGGAAGTCTACAAAAATAAGATCACTTGAAAATATGGTTCACTTGAAATATGAAAAACAATTAGGCATTAAACAGCACGCTGAACCAAATCACTGTGTAGCTGTAGGCCCACATATTTGCAGATGAGGCATTCCAGTGGTTGGATAAGGCTTGACCAAAGTTAGAGCTGGGCATTTGGTTGATCATGAGCTACCGCCAACTCAGGATTAGGAGCTGAAGATAAGGCCAAGAATATCGAGAACGGCTTCCACAGGTCTGCCAACCCTGTTGTTTCTTCACTGGGACTGAGAAGAAACAGGTGCTGGATTGAGAACCACATATTAAATAGGAGAAGTCCACCATCTCCTTTTAGAGACCTCGGACTTAAAGTGTAAATCCACAAAGACCTGCTATTGACCTTCCTGTTGTTGTTGTATGTCTAAATCCCTACTGTGACAACTAAGCTGGACCTACTCTGTGCCACTACATCTTAGGGTGTGGGAATTGCGATTCTACTCTTTAAAATGCATTGCTTCCTGGGGAGTTCTCATCACTGTGTCTGATGGCACTTTTATGTTCATTCAAGTGAGCTTTCAGCTGCCTGGAAATGGTACCTGCATGCACTTTCGTCACGGGGGGGGGCATGGCAATATTTAAACAACATGAGCAGTGGTAAGGCATAAGTTGTGCGCGATTCAATAAAACAGCGACCACTCGTCATGGCAGCTACTGCTCACTGTATTCGAAATTTTTAAATGGCCGATTTCCATAAATAGTGCTGTATTTTTCTGTGACGGAGTGCGATCTTTCTATTACAGCAGGAACTGCCAATAGAATCAGATGGGCTTCTGAACTGGAAATTGCACGCTTGTTCATCCAAGCCGTGGCTGCTGTTGCTCACAGCTCTAAGAGCACTTTATGAATTCATTACCAGTCCCAGAATACCTAACCCAAGTCAGTGTTCCTGAACCTCTCCAGCCAAATGTATGGATCTCGGGGAGATGAATCTGCCGAAAAGCCGCACGTCAGCATTGTGAATTAACACTCGTGAATGTAGTAGGAAAAAAAAATCCATGAATAGATATAAATAATAATGCTCATTCCACTACAGTGTGCTAAGAACTGCCCCCCCCCTTCCAAAATGCCACCCTCACCCCTCACATGCCAGGACAGCCTTTAAAAGAGATAATGACACCCTAGATAATTATATGTTTATCCAATCAGATTGTTCCTTTGCTGCTTTATGCAAATGAATTTTCATTGCAGGTTTAATAAAGTATCTATCTATCTATCTATCTATCTATCTATCTATCTATCTATCTATCTATCTATCTATATGCCTGTCTAAAACACTTGTGATTTAATTTGAAAAAGGGCTGAATTAAAATGTTTCAGGTCAGATTTTAAGCATTTTTTCTTTTATACAGCAATTACCACATTTACCCAATATATGTGCAACACTGTAAAGAAATACGTCATGAAAACACATAAATCCTATGACCTTTGACCCCAGATCAATGCCGGACTTTAGCCAAATACTAGAGCAGCAGGTTGCAGCTACTTTCGAGTTCAAAGCAGGTCCATTTACAGCATATAACCATAATAATACATTTGTTTAAACGGATCAGCTAAGAAATGTCTTTATGATTTAAAGCTGATGGTTATGATTTTTTTTATAACTCTTTGTGAGTTTTTTCCTGACACACAGCGGCGTCCTGAAGAGTCCCTTTGGAAAAGTTAAACCAGAGAGAGACAGAAATCAAAGCTATTTTGTCACCTATGCTATTTGTGACACAGAGCATTATTTAGCGATATTGTGTTGTGGAGCAGTCAACAGGTTAGACTGTAGACCGTGAGTCACAATCTTCGGTGAATGAGCTATGATAGCAGGCTGTTTTATCTTGTTAGGTGGTACCCGCGGTGCAATCTCCTGGAAGTCCACTGCAGGAGATGCACTTCACACTGGGGGCCTGATAAGCCACAGCTGTTGGGCTTTTGATTGCGAAAAGGTCAAGCCCAGTCTTGTAGTATTGCACTGGGGTTCTGCTGCTGGTGCAACACAGGAACATGGATGGGTGTAGGTATGACTAACGGGATGAGCCAGGGAAAAAAGAAAGGTTTAGTGGTACACCTTCAACGTTTTCCGCCCTTCAAAAGGTGGACTTTGCGTATTGTGTGAAATTTTGGCACCATATAGGTTTCACGTAAAAACTGATCAACTTGCACTTCCAAAATCACCTCAGCTGACGAAGGAAGAAATTCAGGAGTTCATGAAATTCACATTTGAGTTGATGAAATTCACCCAGCTGCTTATCCAGTAGCGGGTAACAGAAGACGAGGAGCCTGTCCCAGGCAGCACAGGCCACGGCCAGAGGGCGTAAATGAGAATTTATGAAATTACATTCAGTTTATTAAATAAAACTATCTTTGGTTTATAATGGTGATACTTTACTTACTATATGTTACTATATCTGTTAATTCTGTAAACCTTTGTGAACCACTGAAGGAACTACTAAGGCACAACTAATGAATAACAAAAGTGAAATACTGATCATATTTGTGACCCGTCGCCACGAAACGAGTCTTAAGTCGCACTGGTAGAACTGCACCCATAAGACTCATTTCGTGGTGATGGGTCACATTTGTTTATCTTATGGGTGTCTCCACCATTAAATCTGAGGGGGACGTGTCACTCTCACATTTCACAATTATTTGTTTGGACCCCTCCACATTTAACATACAATATTAGTCTTATGCCAGTGTCCCCCCCCCCCCCACATTAAAAATGTTTCTGACGCCCCTGGTTCATCTAATGAATTTTGACATCTTTTATTTCAAGTAGCGACTAAATTTGTTCATCATTTGCAATTCAATAGTAACTGAATTATTACTAAGTACAGACGCTCCTCTACTTACGAACGAGATACGTTCCGAACGGCCGTTCGTAACTTGAAATGTTCGTAACTCATTATTCAACTTCATTTTAAGGGTATACGCAAGTACTAAGAACTAGGATGCTGGGAGTTCGCACGCTACGCTGCTGCGCGGCGGGAGTAGCGGCCAGAAGTCATACTAGACGGAATTAGTGTGCAGAAAAAAAAAAAAGATGTTGCAGACAGGAAACGGGAGGCCAATGAACACAATTTGGATTTACAGTCCTCTTCGTTCGTACGTCTGAAACTTCATAAGTTGAAAGTTCGTAAGTAGAGGAGCGCCTGTATTTGTGTGCCATCAAATAAAGTATTACCTTTATAACTAATGTCTACCTCATTTTTTCACCTTGTACTCATAGGCATCTTCTGAAAATCCAAATATATGCTTCTGAACTTACAAGATAGTAAAGTGTAGTAAGTGTATATTATAGTATAGTACAGTACATGTTTGACTTGCTTTGAGTGTCTTGACATACAAGCACTTCTTTACTTCCAGTAGTTGCATCAGAAATGATAAAAGAAGATTTATGTGGCTAACACAAGTCTTCATACCCTGTCTATGACAGAGAATTTAAGTTTAAACAGGTGTAACAGATCGGAAAATAAATTTTGATGCAACTTCCCATTACACAGCTCCAGTCTGAAGTGTTGCAGTTAGCTGCCAGCAAGGATGTGACGATATATTCCGTAAGAGGCAAGGGCTTTCTTCCTGTTTCATGTATGTGCTTACTATAATTCATATTCATGTCATGGCCAACAGACCTATCACAGTGCATTGCAGATTAGAATACAGAGTTATAATCAGTGGTCATTATCACTGTGCCTGTTCTGTAGGGGCTATTTCTGCAATATCCCTCATCTAAATATGTTTTAATTGAGAACAGATGAAAGACTGAGGGGACATGGTTATGTGGCCAATTAAGCAGGTAACCAAAGCCAGCAAACTACTGAGAAATTGCCCCGAAAGAGCTACATTTCTCTAGGTTAATGTTCTCTAATTGAATTATTAAAAAGATGGATTTGCCAGTGTTTCACCCCCACCCGTGTCAACATCTACATGAATTAGGTGACAAGTGGAAGGTGAGACCTTCTGTCAGTTCAGTTATATTTTAAAATACTGATGTGCTTTAAGGCACCCAAGAATGTTACATCTCTGAGGTCAATTTTAAACGTTTCTGGTCAAGTTCAAACGCTGTTCCCCTATGAGAATAAACCCCATTACCCACTGTGAGCGAGAGCTGTGGTAAAAACACGTGTTTCATACGGTTGAATTAAACTGCGCTCTGTTATGTGTCCTTTTTTGGTATAATGTCAACTAATTCAACCTCCTGTGTATTTAAAATAGCTTTAAATAATTGATTGGATAGCTAGATACGGTAACTGCTGTTCACATCCCATTTCACCTGGACCACTGCGGACCTGCAGCCGTGTCCCCTGGAGGGATAAGAAAGCCTGTAAGGTTCAACAGTTCAAGAACAGCTCAAGAAAATCAGCCCCCCTTTTCATTAAGCTGTATTTGGAGAAGCTATGTACTTGTGCCTGCCAGTTTCCGTAGATTACACTGTAAGGGAGAGCGCAGTGTGCAATGTGACTGGCAGGATACTACCAACCTCTCACCTTTGGACCTAAACGTGTGGTTTGTGTTCATATATAGCAGTGTTTCCCAACCCAAATTTTTGCTCCATCCCAGCTCCCTGCCAGACAGTCCATATTTTTGCTCCCTACTGGATCAGAGAGAGAGTAAAAACATGGAATGTCTGTCCCCGAGGACTGGATTGGGCAACACTGATATGAAGCATTGAAGTTTGAACTAATGACTAAAACACTCATCCATCCTCCAAGTACTTCTCAGTATCTGGAGCCTATTCAGGAAACACAGAACAGAAGGTACAGGACACCCTGGATGGGAGGCCCGTCCATCACAGAGAACATACACACTATGAAAAATTTAGAAATGCAAAGTCTGTTAAATATTTTTGGACTTCAGGGAAAAGCTGGATTACCCAGAGGAAAACACACTGGACAGAGGGAAAATATGCAAGCTACACTTTTGTAGTGTGGTAGACCCCCTGGCCTTGCAACAGCAGTATCCATTAAGTCCCTGGGTCACCAACAGACACAAACATCACCCCAAATCCACACAAACAGCAGGCACAAGCAACTAATATTAAAGCATTTCTGTACTGATGTGTTTGAGATTAATGGGGGCTCATAAAATCCTGCGATTTATGAACTGATCACTGTTCAGTGAATTCCATGCTAAGATTGTTAATTATTAATCGTCATTTGCTTCATGTTTTAGTGCGTAACCTGCGGTCTGCATCACAAAGCCAAATTTCTTGCTTAGCTGTATAATTGATTTAAGGTGGTCTGGGCTAAATGTAAGTGAACAAATATGACGTCCATTTAAACTTGGGTTCCTTAAATCCGACAAGTCATCCGGCTAAGCAAGAAGTCTGGCTTTGTGAAACAGGCCGCTGACCACAGCCCGCGGTCATGACGTCAGCAGGTGACCGCACAAGCAAGCAAGTCTGTCTTGCGTAAACAAATTACTAAACTAATAAGCGAATGGAAGTCAAGCTAATAGTAGCCTTCACTGTTCTATCACCTATAATCTTGTTAGAATAACTGTCTTGTTCCACTGTAGAAAAGTAATTTTACGCCTTTAACGTCAGCTATCCGTGCTAACTGTGCAACAAAGACATTATTTTTAAGGTCCTGCATTGTGTAAAAGTAAGCATGGTTTGAATTACATATCCCAGGTATACTTTTTTAGTCAAAGAGCATGAATTGGATTGTGAACAGATGTTATTTTGCGTTTTTAATACACGTTCACCGGGAGTTTTGAAACTTTATCTGTCGGGCGGAATCGTTATTGGCACGTGGAACTTTAGTTTGTTTTCACGGCAGGAGATTTCGATCGGTGCCTCCCCAAATCGAACGGAAACATGGGAGGAAAGTAACCCCAGTGTCTGAGACAGCTGTTACATTTAAAGGAGTGTAACTTTGGTTAATTAGCCTAATGATAAAACAAAAAATACACTAACACTGTGATGAAAGCGTTCATTAAAGGTCAAACAGCTGCCTGTATGTTTTGACTTTGCATATAATACGTGGGGGAAAACATGCTAACTTGCTTACTTGCGTAATAGTCCCTGATTATCAAAAAGAATAAGATCATCTCTTTGCATGTTCTTCCCCATGTAGGGTGACCAGATAATCCATGTCACTGAGGACACGTTGAGCTACTTCAGATTTTGCAAACTATATTAAAACTGAAAAGCTCCTGTGTTTGACTAAATCGTTCAGCTCTTCGATCTTGTGCTTTGACTGGTATGTTTCCTTGATTGAAAGATTCATGCAGCTGTTTCACCATATTAACATTAGTGACACGTGCTTGGTTATAGGAGACTGACCAATCAGCAAACAGCAAGAACTCAGTGCTTAAGTGAAATCTAGGTGCCTTTAATTTAAATGGTAGTTTACAAATCCTGCCCTAGTTCAAAGTGCCCTGCCTGACATGGATTATCTGATCACCCTATCCCCATGTAGCCCGTCTAGTAATACTGTAGTGAGCGGAGCCTCCTTTTGGTATAGAATGAACAGGGATCCGCTTAGCTTTTCACTGTGAACATATTTGGCTCAGTAAATGTCATCCGTTTTTCAATGGGACAGCGGAGATGTACAGCCGAGGCAGCCAATATCTCACCCTGACAGTGTTTTGTTGAGTTAAAATAATGATTTATGTTTCTGTAGTGCTCATTTTCCTGTGGGTGTTAAGTCCCTGCCTATCAAAACGAGGCAGCCACAGTGCTTGGTGTTACTCGGCTGCAAGCTCCATTGCCTTAAGATGCATATTGGTGTTTTAGAATCAAAAGGCCCGACGCTTCAGCAGATAGGAGCTATGAAAGTGCATTTCATTAGAAAAAGCCTGGAAATAATTCTAGCCCTTCAGTTCCATCTATGAGTAGCCCCCCAGGTGAGCACCATGTAATGTTGCCTAGTTTAAACACTCATCCACGTGGCCACTCACAGGAGAGCCCTGTTTGAGCCGCTGTGCCTCGGTTACTGACAAACTGAGATAGCCCAGAATTTTTTGACACCTAAATTACACCACAGGAAAACCACAGCCATTGTGTTGATTACTGGTAAATGATGCACGGTAAATGGGGAAACTGGAATTGCAAATGCCCAATGTCTCAATTGGCAATATAATGTGTAAATTCTACTTGTAAATTTTTATTCTACTCTGAAACCCTATGCTGGATAAGCAGCAATAGGAGATGTTATATGTAAATATAGATTTCTTAAATGCAATTATTGCATAGTATGGATCTTATGTAGTGAGCATGATTCTTGTTGACACCAAAAACAAGCCACGTAAATTAATTTTGAAATCCCCTGCGGAAATGGAAGTTTACTTTTGTGCCTGTATTAACATAGTTATTATCTGCGGTCTGAGGACTCTGTCGCCCACATTGGGACCTGTGCTGATTTAGTCAAATTTGTTTTGCAGGCAGGCGGCTGGCTGAGGGAGGTTTTCAGTTCAGCGAGCTGCCAAATGTGGCGTAGATGCCCGTTTCTGACAACAGCAGAATGTGTTTCTTGTCACAGCTCTGTCTGGTGACCAATTGTTATAAAGCATCACTCAGATCGAAAGCCTTTGATTTTTGATTTAATGCATAACGTCACATCTGCATAGGTAGGATGGCATTGAAGTTCTGACAATATTAAGCTGCATAATAAAACAGTGGGTTTGAAACGTGGCTGAGAGGGAATGCTGACCGCGGTCGGTATGTTCTGCGACCATCTGCGATCCATGTGTGAATGCAGACGTGGAAATCGCTCTTCAGCATCGTGTGCATGCATCAGCATCACACCCCACAGCCTCATGGGTCTTTTTATATGAAATACGCAGATGACGTGAATCGTCCATATGAGCGAAAAAGGGAATTTTCACGAAACCCAGTGAATGCAGTATGATTTTGCCTTTTTGTCAATGCCAGGATGGTCGCATCCAGAAATGAGTTATATTACACCTCTGCATGTCGCGTCAGTAATGTTGGAAACCAGGAGTGTAACTTCCGCTGACTTCACAGTATCAAATTTAGGCCTTGTGAAGAGCTTTCAAAGGAAGTGACCGGGACTCAGATTGTCAGCAAACAGACAACAATATCAGACTTGTTCGGTAATTATAGCATCGCTTCAGTTTCGACTGAGTTCAGCTGATTATCGAAAGTTGGCAGTTCATTCTGTTTCTTACCTTCCTGCCATGCAACACAGAGATGCTTTCAAAATATTACAGCAAATACTAAAACCATAATTTTATTTTTGCAAATTTCAATGTTCAATTATTTCTAAAGCACTAAATTTTCCCTGCTATAGAATGAATTTATATATATATATATATATATTTTTGCAGCTATTCTTCATGCTGTCAGTAGTGAAGGACCTCACTGTCTATACGAAACAGTCGGTGTGTGATAAAAGTAGGAGGAGCGCAGTTTTCAAATCCGGAGCAGCTGGGATCGTTGTCCGCTGTCAGTCACTGCCTGGTGCGGCCCACCTCCCTTTGTTTACTTTGTTAGTCGCTAATTGTGTTATCAGTGATTAACAGCGCATGCTAATCATGCCTGCGGTGGGTGTCGAGGCCTCACCTCTCCCTGCAGCGGTATGCATGTGCTTCTCTCAGGAGCTGCTCTGATGTTTCTTTTGCCTGTATTGTTTGAGCGCCCCCTGTATTGTTTCAGCGCCCCCTATTGACAGGGAGGAGGATGTGTGTCCACTCTGTTCATTTAGCTGGGTGACAGTGACACCAGGCTGTTCAATAGGATATAGTTTCCTCCACATTATTCCCAGCATTCTCATTAATGCCAGCGTCGTGGGATCAGAACGACCAAACACAGGAAACTTTTCTGTGGAAACCCTCTGGAATAGGTGAGGCTGTAACCATTTTCCCGTGGCCACTGGTGAGCTTTCTGCAAGGATATGGCCAAAGAAGGTCTCTCCTGAGGAAAGGAATACCTTATCTCCCTGGAAGATGTGTGGCACAAGCCCCAGGTGGTTAAATTATTTTCACGGCGTTAGAAATAGAAAGCATTTATGGCAATCTTAAAAAAAATCTCACTGGGAGATTTCCAGCATAAAGAGTTCACATTGACAGCAGCTGCCAGACTGCCATCACCGGCAACTCTCCTGCCTTCTCTCCCTCAAAAGATAGCCTGGCGATGTCACATTTTGGAACTGCCTATCATTTTCAGCTCACATTATTGGTGGTACTCCCGAGCGTTCCGGAACATCTCTCGCCTAGGCTGGCAATGAAAAGCGTATGTGGTCTACTTCTTAGAGCAACGTGGCATTGTGCTGGCTACAGCAGCTTCTGGGCCGCCTATCGAGGCTTGTGGGAGAGGAAGAGGCCGGCTCTCATGTGCCAGCGGGAGGAAGCCGTAATGCATGAATACCAGGCCCAGACCCCCAAGAAGGCCTCAGGGCGGCATCAAGATCCATACGACACGATACCCCGACGTTACTTTGAGGGTAACAGTCCAGTCTTACTGCGTTGGCTAAGCCACCTGCAAATAAAATAAAACGTGTTACTCGATAGCTACTCAGATATGTGCATCTTGGAAATGTCATTAAAACTAACAAATGTCTGACAGAATTCTGAAATGCTTGAAGATTCAGCAATTTTGCAGTTTCCTATATGACTCAGTTGACTTTATGAATGCATTAAACACAACCCTCCCATCATTTTCCAAACTCTTTAAAAACTCACCGAATTGATGCTTATATCTGATTCTTACTTTTCTAGGCCACCTTTTTAGTTTCTCCCTTCTCTTCCCATGAATGTTCTGACTTTTAAAGTGTATCTTGATTTTTTTGAAGCGCTTCTTCTGTCATTATCATGAAACGGGACGAATCGTTTGCCTTTCTCCATTTTTCCTAATTTTTACATGGGATGATTACAAATAAAAATAATAAAAATCTACTCAAATCCTTGCTCCTTTGGGATGGGGCACAGCTGGAAGGGCCTGACGCCTATGTGGGATACATGTGAGGCCTGTAAATAATATAAAATTTATCGTTCAATGGGAGAGGAGGCTCCAGGAAAAGCCACACAAAGTCCTGATGGATTGGGTGTTGGATGAACATTCATCTATTCTTCATTCCTCTTTACTAGCGGTTTTTATAGCTGTTACACCTTTGTAACAATTGGTTATAAGATTAGTAATTAAAGTATGTATTTGGCTACTTGTGACTAGCTATTCAGTCTGACAATTATTTTAATTCCATCGCAGCAGGCTGATAGGCGTGTGGAGGAACTGACTTGACGCCAGTCTCACACATTTCTTCTATTTCTGTATGCACATGGGCTGCAGTTACAAAGTTCCACATAGAAGTAAACAGTCTCAATGATCTTCTTTGGAGAATAGCAATCGAAATTCCCGAGCCACTTCTAATTGGCCAGCGAATCCAAACGGAAGCTGACGAAGATTGCTTCCCGTCAAAAGTTCAGCTCCATTAAAATTTTTAAGCCTGCCGAAAATATTTGTCTATCTCATCTGATTTGTGTAACACGTAAATATAGTGTACATCTATCTCAGGGCTGGATTGGGATTAAAAATTGGCCCTGGAGTTTGGTTCCCGCACAGTAAATTATGGTGATCAGGCAGGTTCTCTACGATAAATTTTCCCAGACGTTCCAGCTCTGGTATATCTAGAACTAAGCATATATTTAACTTTTGACGGATAAAAGTAGGTCACAGCGTAGGGTAGCATTTAAGATGAAGGTTCCACTTTAGCACCGGTATATTCCGAAATGATCTAATTTGTATGACAACATTGTGCCGCAGAAGGTACTTTTCACATTACAAACTATTTTAAAAAGACTGTTAGCATTTAAAATCAATTCTGCAGCAGTAATAAGAACAGCCAAAGATAATTAAAAATGAAAATTTGTAAAAAAAAAAATAAAAAATGACAACAGATGTCTTCAGGAATATTTCATGTACAGATTTTAAACACTATAAAAAGTAATAATAATAATTTCATATATTGTTACATTACAACAAAAACTTACCCACTTAAAAAAAGGTTCCTGACTGTGTAAAAAAAAAACATCAAAGGACCTGCAACAACATGTGCACGCAAGGTAATTTTTTAAATGGTGGAAATTTAGCTGAATGTTTTATGGAAGTTGATGCAGTGTAAGTCTGTATAAACAGTGGGAAACCTGTTAGCACTGGGGTTAAGCAAATGGACTTCTGACCTGTGGGTCAGTGGTCAGAGTCCCACATGGAGTGCTGCGTTGTACCAGTTGTTTTCATAATTTGTCTGAAAAGCAACAGCACATTTTTAAAATATGTGTAATTCATACAAGCATTTCCTTTTAAAAATAATCCCAGAAAAATATGCTGTTAGTATTAAGCAGAGTCAGATTAATCTCTTACATCACCTGTAATCACTGAGGAAACAGCTCATGTGCTTTTGATGTTGTCTGTAATGAGAGTGCTAAAATATATGCATAAGATTTGTAATGGATATGCAAGCAAAACACGCAAAATTCCCGTAATTTCCCACTTAGGGACTAAACTGAAAGTCACTCATTTATTTTTGTTATATAAACCTCTGACGTTAATCTGGTCATTGGTCAGATTAAATATATTATTGTATACCATTACATTTTCTCACCCTAGCCACTGTGTTACCTCTAACTATATCCCTACACTGCCTCTCAACCCTGACCAGGATAAGTGGTTGGAAGACGGACGGACAGATGGATTAAACTGTCTCACAGCTCTGCCCTGCAGATTATGCCACAAACGTACCTGAAAAAATGTAAAATACAGCTTCTGATCTGAGTGATTATACAATGGTTTCGTGGTGGCTGAGGTAATACCTTTATTATTAATTTATGATGGGTCACAAATTTCAAATTGAAAACATTTTCAGAGTAAGCAACAATTCTAGGGGTTGATATGGACGATTAATCATCCTGATTCATCAAAATAAAAAAATACCCTTCATACCCTTTTCAAACTAAAATGTTTGACAGAAACATAGGACAAAAAAGAGCATTAGAACACCATGAAATAAATATTTGCTGTCTGGCAATTTTTTCCCCCCTTTTCGCATTATGCATTTTTGCTGCAAATTCTTGCAGGCTGATATTCTACCGGAACAGAAAACGAAAAATTTCACAAATACAAAAAAGAAAAAGGTTAAAAAAAAAAGAGAGAAAACTTTTTCTGATTTTTTTTTTTTTTTTTTTTTTTTAGAAAGGAAGTACGAAATTTTATTCAGGGGTTTTTGGGAATATTTTGTAAGTCGTTTGTGTTATTTTATACTTAAGTGGGAGTTGCAGGAGGACCGTAATGCTACTGCTTGCTGTCAGTCATCAGCTAAACCATTAGCAGCTGTAAAGGACCACGGGTGTTTCTCTGGACACAAACAGCAGGGGCCGCCGCCATCAGGCAATTAAGGAGAAAACACCGCCATGAAAACATGTCCTCCTCTACGGCCAATTATCCCACCTCCCACTTTCCAGCCTCCGAAGGTAGCGGTTCTCCCCACAGGTGTATCCTTACAGAACTCGGAGCTATCAAACCTCATTTCCTGATCTCGATTCCTTTTACACGGCAAACATCTCTCTCGTCTCTCTTTAGACGTGAGTCTCCCTCTCTCTTAAGGCTTATGCTTAGCTAAGCTGACACATGAGCCAGACCGTGAAGTGGTATTTCATTGCATCTGCTTCTATATTTTATTTATTTTCCGTTTTTTTTCTCTCTATTTTTGTCATTAATCTCCCAGCTTGGACTCTTATCTGAAAAACCTGCCCCAGCTTCCATGGCAGTGAAGTATCGATCCTTTGAAATCGCTTCTGCGAGTTTCTGCAGATATCCCCTGCGCGGTAAAGACTTTGATACACACACACATGCACACGAACAAACACACAGTCCTCACTCCAGTGACGGAATGACATGAAGTAAATCAGATGATAGCTCTGTGATTCCGAAGTTGACATTAAAAAAAATCTGTAGCAGCTACTTCTTCAAGCCTAGAAGGATCCATCTGCACTGGTCCATAAGTACATAAACGGATTCGCAGATTTTTTTTGTCTTTCAAAAGATCCAGCTGGTAACATTTGCTATTGAATTCATATTTAAACTTACCCACTGTGTTGCTGAAGTTGTTGATTCTGGCATAGGCCCCTACAATTAAAGCTAAAGTCTTTAACAGTATTATGATGGCGTGCTTAAACCATCATTTTCTTAAAATATATATACTCACAACAGATTTCATTTAAATCAAGCTGCCACATGTGTTCATACATCATATGATCTGACAACATGACCTTGTAATTTGACCCAGTTAAATACATACGAAAAATGAAGACACGTATTTTTATGATTGTTTGCGACAGCTGTTTTTAACATTCTGACATAGTATAATCATTTTGCATTTTCTAGGTACAGAAGCCCTAGGCACATGGTGCAAAATAGTTTTTACTGCTATAGACAAAAAGCTTTATTTGTGTTTTTCAATTTTTTCCCCCCGTTGCTTTCCTTTGCCAAAACAAAGACATTTTATAGGAAATCAAAACAAGTTTTTACCCCCCCCAACATGAAAAACTTAAAATGAATTATTACAGGACTACAAGTACCAGAATGCATTGTGACACAAGCAGGATAACAACGACAATAGCAAAACAGTTGATTTCTCTAAACTTCAGAGACTGCGGAGACTGGATCCATCATCACTCTAATCATTCAAAGGTCTACATTATATTTTCATATCACATATGAATAATTATGAATAATTTCTCCTGTTTTTTTTTTGAAAAGTAAAAAATAAAAGAATAAAGCAAAGTACAAAAATTGTATTTAGGTAACTTTTCATTACATTTTTGTTTGCATGTTTTTCTTTCATTATATCGGCGTTGCTGTAATCATTCCACTGATCTATGTTACAGAAGAATGTTTGGTCAGAGTCCACTTTGCCTCAGTCACATATAAATTCGCAAAACAGGTGTCCATTTGTTTAGCCGAAGTGCTACAGATATTTAAAACAAAAAAAAATGAAAAGCATTTTCGTTTGCCTGCCTTACGTTCCCAGAGAGAGGGCTGGGTCCCTCAGTCCTGCACAATTACCAGCAGCTCATAGGCTTCCGGCTCTCACCGAGTGACTCTGATCACCCAGCGCCAGACACAGCGCCGGACCTCTCGCCCGGGACTGCCGTGCCAGCTTGCGGGTGGGGGACGCGAAGCAGGGGCTGCGTGTGAAGGCAAAAATTCCACATTCAGAGCGAGAGAGAGAGGAAAAAAGAGAGAGAGAAGAAGAGAGAGAGCGCGAGCGAAGGGGAACGAGAGAAAGAACAGCAAGACCTATAATTCACAAAACACTTCATCACCACAGGATGTCCCCCTTCCACCTGGCACTGCAGCTCGTGAGAAATAGATTAATATCTGATTCAGCACCAGTGAAAAAGGCAATTTGTCGAATCATTTTTAACTAAACATTCTTTTTTTAATATATGAAAAAAAGATCATTAAAAAAACATCGTCCTTTTTCTGCGAGCACTGTGCTGTGATTCTGAACGTCCACAATGCTCTCTGGCTGAACGGGGCTCGCTCAACGTCAAAATGACCCCCACCCCTCCCTCGAGTTTTTTTTTTTGTTTCTTTTTTAAAAAAAGGAAATCTAATTGGGCGTCTTTGGCAGATTTACACAAAAAGCCTGTACTGGACGGCAAATGTTCTAATTTTATGGAGACATTTCAGTGAGTAGGTAGGAGGGATAAGGGCTCCACCTGCCCAGGCTCAGCTGGGATCACGCGTGAAAGATCGAGATCGTATCCACGGCAACAAAACTACGCTACAGGTGGACACAACCCTACGCTAATTAAAACATCACCACCTGGGCAAAAAAAACATGAGAAGAACAAAAGATGCTCTTTTACGGGACCCTTGGGGAAGAAAAGTAAATACCGATGGCGTGAGCTGACCATCGAGATGCAAGGGGAACAGCAGAAAACTGAAAAACCCTTAAACTGAAATGAGTTGTATTTCTAGCTGAATTGCACAGTTATCCATCAAGATGACAAGACAGGGGCTGCTGGGCGTGGTCACCGCAGGGGCTCAGTCCCTCGTAGCTCTGCTCCATCATTCCGTCTTGCTGGCTGCTGCATGGACATCCAGAGCTGACGGGGGCATCAGCTGTCCTGCGGCACTGAGCAGCGGTGACAGCAGGTTTGG
>JAODJX010000035.1:20802358-20814735 GCA_026776945.1 Isichthys henryi | reverse complement strand
GGTGCAGGGTGGGGTAACGCTGCTATGAGTAGACGAGCAGCATCAGCAGCATGGCCAACATGAGCGAGAAGCAGGGGGCGGCGGCAGAGGAGCCGCCTGTGCTGTCGTCTGTCAGGAAGGGCTCCGGGGACTCGTACACCGAGTCATCTGCAAGCGGGAGGATGAGGAAGAGGAGGAGCATGTGTGAGCAAAAGCACGCAGCACAGCGGATAGCTCGAGGGCTCCAGAGTGCCCCCTCCAGGGGACAATGTTATATCACCATTCCTCAAGCTACCATAGACCTGCCATTTTGCTAAATCCATTCCATCCACCATCACCCACATGCCAAAATCACAGCCTACATTCTAGAAAATGTATTTGGGGGGGGGGGGTTTAGAGAGAGGGGGTTTCAGCCTAGACTTCAGATTCTGCTTTTGGTAGATATTAACGTACATCAAGCAGAGAGCCTGGAGACTCAAGGTCTTGGGTCTTAATGTAAGGATGGAAAAAAAATGCACTAAACTATGAGTGAAACTATGAGTGATGGTCAGCTTACGGGCAGAACTGGGGAGACAAGGGTAAATAAAGTACTTATGTGCGCTGTACATCCTCAAAGCGAGACCGCCTTTCTCTACGGCACATGGGCTGTAAACATGGGATACAAATATCCTGATCAATACAGGACACGGGGTTCCCCCCTGGGATTGGGACAAAGACCATTTTCCAGACTCAATTGGAAATCACACAAAATCCTAAATAATCACTCGGCATTATAAACTCGTATTATCGGTCCCACTGGACTTACCTTTAATTAAGCAGGGTGGTTTTTCATTATTGGTATATTAAGGGACCAATCTATATAATAAATTAACATAAGCAAGTTGTGCATTACTTCAGTGCTAAATTAGTACATTTGTTTGCCCTCTATTTTTTTTTAATTCCTTGGAAGATTTTATTTAACACCTTTAGGGTTCATGCTTTAAATATAACCCTAGAGTCTTAAGAAGCAATTAAACATTTGCACTTTTTAATAAACCACGCAATTACTGTATTAGTCAATGTTCAAATTCCATTTTAATGGCGCTTAGGTCAGACCTGCACTCATTTATACACCAAGCTTAGCTGCAGACTGCCAAGAAGTCATAGGAAGGGTGTGTATAGCTAGTCGTAATTACAGCTATATTTATAAGTCACTATCATTAACAAACAATTACTCAAATCACAGAGTTCCTGCATACAGCGATATCCATTATAAGGCATTACTAATAAACACATTGTAATTTCCCTTTGGCCCGTTAATAAACTACATTGAAATATTAATCTCTACTTGGGAGGCTTACATATACCACACAGAAAACTGAACTTACTGTACACGTAATTGCCCTGTGGGGCCCCACGTAGCCCCTGGCAGACCTATGGGAATAACTCTATTTTAAATAACACTATTCTAAACACTAAACACAAACCCGCACTACAGTGGGACTGCAAAGACGGAACACCTCATTTCCACGTGCAGGAAACTCCCTGAATATCTGGTTTGAGCTACAGAGGCACCCGTTTCCATCCTGATAACATTTCCTCAAAGTCCCTCTGCTTCATCTTGCCGATGTGTGAAGGAACCTGGAACCCTAAGTGACTAAAATATGAGTAAATAAAAACACAACGCCGTCCCGACAACAGCATAAAATATTTCTGTTTCGGCTGTAAGCCAGTTCAGCATCTGTGGACACAACATTAGCCTACCAGTGTTGCATGCTGAGGACAGTAACAGTAGCTAGCGTTGGGCGATAATTTATTGTGTCCAGTGGCAACTGTGCCCATGATAAGTGTTTCAGAGTAATAGACAGAATTGCGATAACTATATTTACTTTTATTTAGCAGATGCTTTTGCCTAAAGTGACATAGACCTACAAGTGAGGGGAATAGCATATTATACATATATAGCTGTGGAAAAACTTAAAAGACCAATCTGTATTTTTAAACAAATCTGCGTTTTTATATCCTGCCTTAACTATAGTTCTGCTGGCAACAAGTATTTGAAGATTAAAAATTTCTAAGACAGCAGTACATAACAATAAGGTGAAGCGGGAGACACTGGGAATGATCAGAATCCAGCCGGGTTTCTAATGCCAGAGATGACGGTCAACTTATCCGACAGTTTGTCATGAATCACAGGATGACATCAAGTGACCTTCAAAAGGAATGGGAAGCATCGAGTGCAGGTGTGAAGTGCACTGATAGGATCCTAGAAGCAGGACTGAAGTCCCATAAAGCAGGGAAGAAGCCCTTCATTAATGAGAAACAGGTAAGAGCCAGGCTGGAGTTTGCAAAAAAAAAAAAAAACCTATATTATTCACCGACACACACCCATAAATTGAGCAATAAGTGAAACAAAAAATTGTGCTGTGGAGGACTTAAGTGGGAAGAGTGTGGTTGCGCTGAGGTTCCATTGATGGTCCAGTTACGAAGGCACTACTGAGTGCTGTTATTATAACGGCAGGACAAATCAGCAAGACGCCACGTAATAATTTAAAATAAAATGACCGATTTATTGGGGGGATGTGTAAAGCTGAACCTATAGGATGTGTAGTAACTAGATTGTGAACTAAAAATGTATTTGATCTTTTCTAATCAGTTAACGTGGTTAAAAAAAAAAAAAAACATTATCATCTGACCATTAAAAATATACTCGTGTCACACAGTAAACAATGCACAGTCCACAGATGGCTCAGCTAGGCAGTTGAATAAACAGAGTGTGCGGTGTTGCTGATGAAAAAGAATTGCTTCCAAAAAAAGGTTCTACTTCGATCGTGTGGAAATGGTCTGGATTTTCAAAATTCAACGTAGACCAATCTGCTGTAATTTGTAAATTTTGCAAAGATACCATTTGTTACTTTTTTTTTGCATTTGTTGTGAAATGAGTTTAGAGATGTAGGTTCATTTGTATGCAAAACTTTTGAAACTTAAAATGTGCTATAATGAGTCAGTTTCTTTTACATGTGCAGCATTTAATGTACCTCAGTGTTATTATACTCTACAAGGAGTGTTTCTCATAAGCAGAGAATTTCTGCTTAAGTGGATAAATGGTAAATAACATTTCTAAACATATTACAATCTGGCTGATTCGTAAATAAACTGGAAAAATTATCATCTATATCATGGATCGTAATTCTAAACACAAATATTGTGGTCGTATTTATTATATACATACAGATCTGGAAAAAAAACTGAGAACCCACAGCACAATTTTTGTTTCACTCATTTCTCAATTTATGGGTGTGTGAATAATAGATGTTTTCCTGCAAACTGCAGCTTGGTTCTTCTCTGTTTCTCATTAATGAAGGGCTTCTTCCTTTACTTATGAGACTTCACTATTACCTATTTTTGCACCTCAAGATGTTTAATAGTGGGTATTCTATTGTATTTTACCATGTCTTCTTACTGCTTAGTTTGTGTCCTTATTACTGTACATATCCTGGCTTTTAATTATTTCTCTTCTTTACTGCTGACTGAAAGCGCTTTGTGCAAAAATTTCTATGTACCTATACTGTCTATGTGTGTACCAATAGCAAATAAATCTTTTGAATCTTGAATCTTCAGTCCTGCTTCTAGGACCCTGTTATGAACGGTCCTAGCAGTGCACTTCACACCTGCACTTAATGTTTCCCGTTCCTATTGAAGGTAACTAGATGTCATCCTCCGATTCACGGGAATCTGTCAGATGAGTTAACGGTCATCTCTGGTATTAGAATGTCGCTTCTGCCCTCTACCTGGCTGGTTTCTGGTTATTGCTGGTGTCTCCTGCTTCACCTTGTTCTTGTTTAGTACTGTTTAAGAAATTATGAACCTGGAAGCAACCTGCTGCTCAGCGTAGCCTTCTGCCAGCAGAGCCAGGATTATACCAGCATTTAAAAATGCAGTTTTTTTTTATATAGACTGCTCTCTTAATTTTTTGATAGATAGATAGATAGATAGACAGATGGATGGATGGATGGATGGATGCCATATCTCCCATTCCTAGCCCTAGCCTGTTAACTTTGGATGCTGAGGGTACAGTGTTAGCATTTTGACGTTGCCCGTAACGCTGGACGCTGAGGATGCAGCATTAGCGCTGCATTGCAATGCTTAGCCTACGATGACCCAATGCATGAAAAGGCATTGAGGCACGACACCTACAGCTGTAAAAACTGATCTGACACTGAATCTTCTCATAAATGAAACGACACTTCCGCTGCTAGAGAATTTTCCCTGGAAAGACAGGCCTTGGCCCAGAAGAAACGGTCTCACTAAAATTTGTTTACAGGTCAAAGTCTAGATTTTATCTCGGACATGACAGATGGACATGTCCCCCACGACCATGCCCTAAGGCTTAACGTCACGTACATGACGCACAAGACAACTGCAAATATGGGGACGAAAGTAGACAGTCGTGAGGCGGGACGGCGTCACTTACTTGTCGGCTTGACGTACACTTTCAACTTCAAGCAGGGTTTTCCGGCAAGGTTGGGGTGTGGGGATGCTGGGGGGGTGGAGAGAAAAATGAGCAACCATTAACAGTGATTTCAGTTGGTGGGACCTTTGTTGGTCAAAGCTGGTTTCTTCTGGCATTCTCTCAGTCCTTTCAGAAGAATCTAAGAGTCAGGTGGCCAAAATATTCTTGGATGCAGAGAATTGCGGATGCAGAGGTGGCCAGGTAGGAGTTCCAAGTGGGCCCTGCTGCTGGACCAATAGATGGTCCTGCAGATATCTAGCTGCTTGTGAATGAGAGCGGCTGGAGATATCGGCATGAAATCCCCTGGACGCCAGAGTCAGCCACGCGGCGCTGAGGGGACAGCTGCCTGCTCTGGTTCACCGAGCCCCTCCCCCCGTCTGCCTGCTTGGCCTGGTCACCCGTGACGAACCGGCCCTGGCTCGGTGGGGCCACCACGGGAGCTGGAGCACCGGACCTGACCCGCGCCCTCGACGGGAACGTTCGCGCCGCTAATCGCTCATGTGGGCCGGAAAGAAGAGGACCGCGGCGTGCTCCGATCCAGGCCGGCAAGCGTGTCCGCGCCCCACGAGTCAGGAGAACCCGTCCTGCGTCTGAGCTGACATCAAGCCGACAGCAAGGAAGAGGAGGCATGCAGAGGAAAACTTCTCCCAACAGTTCAGCCTTAAACCTAAGGGATCAGTTGAGTTTTCACTGTAAAACTACGGCCTTTCAAATGGTAGAATCAGATGCCATTCATAAATTAACAACCATTAATTAATAAAAGCGGATTTGTGAAGTACATTTTTTGACAGCTTCTCTGTTAAAGGTCTTTTATAACAGGCAGGTTAGAGAAAGAGCTGTATGAAACATGGACTTAAGTTTGTACACTATTTAAAAGCATGTTTGAATGCATTTGCTCTGCTGTTCGCTGCAGACGGTCTTCAGGTCTATCCCACCTTCTATCCCTTCCTCTAATCACCCTATCAGCTCCCCCCCAAGCCCATGCGGCATGGGGTCACACCCAGCAGTGGGAGTTTAGCAGGGAAGCTGTCAGACCGTCATCAATGCCCATCAATGTCATCCTGTAAGAAGCTAGCAGGGTGGGGGGGGGCTGATCTTTTGTCCCCAGGGGACTGAGCTAAGCCCCCTATCCTCCCAGAAATTCATCCTTCCCTGGTACCCACCCCGCCTCCCTTGCACCAACACCCCGGGGGCTGTGACAGCAACAATATTGGCAGTAGCCAAACATTTCTAAAAGGGGGCAAAAGAAAAAAAGGATGGGGGGGTTTGAATAGCAGGCCAAAAATGCTTCCCAGCCCTGACCGCTGCTCTGGACAATAGGCTGTTCAATGTGGCGTTTGGCTGAGAGCTCTGAGGCGAAGTGCATTAGAACAGCTCACCACGGGAAAGGATCACAATCCACAATGCAACCTTTGAACTTCTCCCCCTTTTTATTGCCTTTTCTCCATGCCCCCCGCCCATCCTTCCTGAAGTGACAACAGACAGAATAAGCTTGCCCCCCCGCTGGTTAGTAGAACACGGTCGCCTCCCGGCTTTTTTTTTTGCAGTTTAAATACGCGGCTGGCTTGACAGGAAAGCACACTGTGAACTGGACATGACTGGCGTGTGCGTGTATCGTAGTGACGGAGCCTCGCACGCCCCGTGGTGGTGGTGGGGGGGGCAGCAAAGCACTGCCCGCAAGTACCTCGGTCGCGTCTGAAATCCCCGTTTCGCTCTGTTGCCCCTCTGTGTCTCGCCCTTTCTCAACCCCCGAAAGCCCCAAGATCGTAGAGTGGAAGAGATCCAGAAAATAAAAGACAAGTTTCAACGGGACTCTGATAAGACATTAAAAACCAGATGGGCATTTGTGGGTGGGGTCTCGCCGCCATGGGGAGTTCTCAGACTCCTGCAAATCTGCCAGGGACGCTACAGAAGAGCTGCTATAGCAGGGGTCCACCTGGGGTCCGGCTGGCCAAGCCCGGAACCGGCCCTCGGAAACGGCGAATGCTCGGCATGGATAGACACCATTCTGATACACTTCGATTAGAACCTGGGCTCTACCATAAAAGCTGGAACAGAAAGCAAGGAGACCTGTAGCCTAAATCTAGAGGATCAGCTTTCGCTCAAAAGATGAACAGCCCATTTTCTTGCAAATCGCATCTTTTAAACTATCTTGTGTCTGTCATTTCTCGCCGGGGATTGCGGGCCCAGTCACACCGTGGGTGTCACTTCTCTTCTTATGCTGTCGATGAACGACGGCTTCCTAGCAACGGAGGGACAGAAAAAAAAACAAATTGTGCCACTGCGGTTAATGAGCTGTATTAATTTAAGATGAAAAGCCTGATTCATTTTTTGGAACTTTTTTTTTTCCTCTCAATTTCACTAAAGTAAAAAAAAAACAGGAAAAAAGGAGGGAAAAGAGAAAACAAAAAGAGGTGAAATTGCCTCATTAATGCAAGCGGCACGCTGCCCCGAGCCCCGTCTCTGCCTCAGCCCAGCGGGGGACCTTTTCATCAGGCCAAAGGACACCTTTCACAGGGCCATTAGCTAAACAGGGACAGCTGCACCCTGGCAAAATCAGACTCTCATGCGCACAGAGACACAGGGCTGGCGGGAGGGGTAGTGGTGGTGGGGTGTGGGGGGGAGGTCCGATCGGGAGTGCCGTACGCAGTGACCTTGAGGCGGTGGGTGTGGAGCATCCGGGACGTAAAGTGCTAGGGCTGTCGGGAGATAAACGCCCAGAACCCTGAACGCTTTGAGGTTAATGGATTTTAGCTGTTAAAATATTGCACACACAAAAAAAAACGTATATTAATAATGGATACTAAAGCCAGGAGGACAATACCGCCGCCATCAGGGTTTCCTCTGCTAAATATAATTTAACCAATCAGCGCAAATTGGCGCGTTCCGCATGGCGGCGCCGGTAACTGGGTTTGCGCTGATCTCGCCCTGGGAGACTAAGTACCCGGTTGGCGACATGCTAGCCATTTGACAAATTGACATTTTCATTCTGGGAAAGAAAAGGAGACAAAGGACGACGGGTCACTTGTGCCTGCCCACCTGGCCGTCCGCCCACCTGTACGCCAGCCCCTGAAAGACGCGATGGGAGCTGTGTGGCCCTGCTGTCCGGCCCAGCCGTCCCTGTTGACTCTCCTTGAGTTGGTCTATTGATTACGTCCCAGCCTGCTATAGCTTCTGCCACACTAATTCTTGTCGTTCAGGTATCTGGGCTCTACTTTTTGACATCATCTGCTGCCTTTGTATAACCATGGGTGGAGAAGGACTTGCATGTGATACTTTGGGGTCTCATGGGGTGGCACACGGTAGACTGACTGCTTAACTTCTTCATAGGCATTAGAAATACCATGGATATGTCACACGCGAACCAAGAAAATGCTAGAATGATTAGCTGAAGTTGCCCAGACGTTTGCAGAGTGTGGGTGTCTCATCTCTCCTTTAGCTCAATATTTTCCTCTTGTCTTGAACCCAGCCACAGAGGGCCAATTCTTTAAGTAAAGGCATTATGAAATATCGCTTTATGATTCTGAGAGAATGCGTCCAGACTGTTAATCCCCACGCTAACCCAAATGCCAAATAAAACCATGGCAAAGCCTATTAATTAAATCCAAAATGTTACTGTGCTAAGTGCCTCTCACTCCACATAATTATAAAAATTCTCAAAAATCACAAATTCCAACACATATGTAGATACTTTTTAGACATAAGTAAGGGTTATCTGAAAAACACATAGCTTTCAGCTATACATGCGGGCTATCTGTGAAACACATATGCCCTTTAGCGATACATGAGGGCTATCTGAGAAACACATATACCTTTTAGTGATACACTAGGGCTATCTGAGAAACTCATATACCCTTTAGCTATACATGAGGGCTATCTGAGAGATACATATGCCTTTTAGATATACAGTCAAGCCTCAGATTGCGAGTAACTTGGTTTGCGAGTGTTTTGCTAGATGAGCAAAAATTTGTAATGAATTTTAACTTGATAAACGAGCGAGGTCTTGCAATACGAGTATTATGTATATGCTTTGTCTGCCTAGCATCACGTGATCACAACTGAACTGATGGTTCTTCTCTCTCTCTCTTGCTGTGGGATTGTGGGTAATCGTCTACCATGCTCGGTCTCAGTCGGCGTGCCTCACTCATATATTCAAAATTTAGTAGAAAAGCACCACCCGAATAGGGGTGTAGCAGTGCGAGCGATGAATCTGTTTAACGACAATGCTGTCTACATTTCTGCGAAATCGAAAAGGAGGCAAAAGCAGCTGTCATTGGATAGGTTGCTTGTTAAAGTCGCACAAAAAGAAAACGATTCCAGTGAACCAACAGACAGCAGTGATTCCGTTAGTTATAGTGAAAGTTGTCCTACAATATAACCCTCCTCTCTCTCGTCTACCTCATACCATCCATGAGTCTTTTCAAAGGTAAAGTGCATGTTAATTTGTTTTATGTTTTTTTTACTTTATATTTTATATTAATCAATTTTATATGAATATTTTTGGGTTGTGGAACAAATCATCTGAGTTTCCATTATTTGTAATGGGAAAATTCGCTTTGATATACGAGTGCTTTGGATTACGAGCACGTTTCCGAAATCTCACAATCTGATGTTTTACTGTACGCGAAATACCTATACCCTTTATAGCTAAAGGATAACTTGATGGTTATCTGAGAGACATCTATATCCTTTACATATTAAGGATGGTAAGATTCATCGATTCGCATTGTACCACCATAAAAGCTCACAATGCGTTTACTCCGATTAAAAATGTGTGCACTGGATACAATCTGGGATGGATTTGCGCTGCATCATTTTCAACATCTATGCATAAATGCAGTAAAATCTAATTTATTAATTTATAATTATTCGTAGAGACCTATGCCCTTATTATTTAGAAATGTGACCAATAATTTTATATTTAGATTGATTCCCCCTCTCTAAACTGTTTCTTAAGCACACTGTCTCATCTCCAGTTCTGCACTGCTGTCAGTGGCCAATTCTTCTCAAGTCTCTCAGCCAAGTCTCATGCGAATTGGTGCCGTGTCCGGCGATGCATCGCATCACGTTGAATTGCATTGCGTTGAATCAAATCATGTCGTATCGCACTGCATCACAATAGGGATGAATCATATTGAATCGCCTGAGTAGTTGCTTCATATTTATGTTTAATCGGATCATTGGCAATGCATCGAGAAATTTATCGCATTGGCCTGAGTGATGGAGATACACATACATATTATATATATTTGAGGGCTATTTGAGAAATCCATATACACTTTATTTATACTGGAGGGCTATCCGAGAAGCACATATACTCTTCAGACATATGTGAGGGCTATGTAGAAACCCATATATCCTTTAGATATACATGAGAACTTCCGGAAAAACACTTAACATGACATATCATCCTTCAGTAGGGGTGGGCAACCCTGTTTCTCGAGAGCCACAGCCGATACATATTAATTAGCACCTGAGTGACAGCTGAAACACCTGGGGGGGTTGAATTACTATTTAAATAATTACTTCAATAAGGTAATCATGAGATGAACTGGAGTGAAAACAGCACACCCTGCAGTTCACAAGCATAGCAGCTGTCCAGCTCAGATCCAGAGTGACAGAGCAATGTGTAAGGAGATAGTCGGTGCTGGAGAAACACTGGGGGGGGGGGTGCGTGTGTGTGCAGAGTTTATAAAGACAAAAGCAGTGTATAAGAAGAGCTGTCTGCGGAGGCCACGGCAAACTCACAGATGTAGTAGTACTCGTGCCCCGGGCGGAACTCGAAGCCCAGCGAGAAGGGGGTGAAGAGCTGGAACTTCTCTGAGAACTTCAGCGGCCCATTGGGACTCTGGGGCCGGTTGCACTCCCAGCGCTTGAAGCCCTTCATGTGGTGGTCGCAGCTGGTGTAGCCGTCGTAGTTGACCATGAAGAGGATGTAACGCTCCATGCGCTCCTGCGGCAGGGGGTCCTCATAGTGTGGGCAGTAGATGTCCAGGTAGTCGTTGATGCTCACCTCCACGGTGTACTCCCCATGCAGAAACCTGCAAGGAGGCCACAGGACAGAGAAGGCCATCAGAGAAATGCAGGGGGCGATCTGCAAAAGATGCAGCTGATGTTTCTCTTTAGAGCAGTGCTTCCCAATTCAGTCCTTGGGGACCCCTAGACAGTCCACTTTTTGCTCCCTCCCAGCTCCCAAGAGAGTAAAAATGTGGACTGTCTGGCAGGGAGCTGAGAGGGAGCAAAAATGTGGAATGTCTGGCAGGGAGCTGAGAGGGAGCAAAAATGTGCACCTGCTGGGGGTCCCTGAGCACCTAGTTGGAAACACTGCTTTAGAAAGAGACCAGGTGTGTGTTTTTTTTGGCGAGTCTGTTGATTATTCCATGGATTCTGACAGAGATCTGAAAGTCACTTTGAATTATCCTGCAATATACAGACTCAGGTTCAAAGACAGCTTCCGTGAGTAAATGTTTCAAAGATGAGAAAATGAGTAGCACCATGGCGAAAAACTCCAAAGGATTTCTCCCTTTCTACGGTAAACAGTTATTCAAAATAACGTGATCAAAAGATACAAGAAATGTGTGACGCCAGTTTGGGGAAGGGTGTTCTCATAGTGAGGATACCGTCATTATCTGGTCTCGTACCCCAGCGCAGGGAAATGGGCTTCTTGGTCAGGACAATTTAGATACAAATTGAGCACCCGCCAAATCGAGCACCTACCACAGAATGAAGAAACAGCCACAGTATGAACCGGATTTACTTCAGTAACTCTTAGAACATCGTTTCAGTTTTGCGGTGGTCGAGGTCACGCCACGTCGGTTCCTCACTCTTTCAGAAGTCCCGCTTCCCATCTCTGCGTTGCATGTATTTTACTTTCACGCCATTTCCCACACAATCCACAAAAGTGACGAGTCATGTTCCTTCCAGGAGTACCTTTTAATCTTTTCCACCAAGCACATATTATCGGAATGAAATGTGACGATTCCAACTGGGAGACCCGGAGCGGCCTTTTATCAGCTCTGCATTATGCTACTTTGCGATGCCGTTGAGCTCTTGCTGTGGCAAAGCGAGTATCAGATATGCAAGATATGTAAACACGGTGATGGCAGCAGAGAATGTGGCTATTTCAGGATGGCTCATGGGGGATGCATCACTTAGGCTGTTTTTCTGCTATTTATTATGTACAAGAAACTCAGAGGACTTGACATGCAAAGAAACTTTAAATTTAGTTTCAGTAGAATGATGCTAATTAGAGGTGGTGCACGGTTCAGAAGGTTGGAGCCCCTAAGCAAGGCCCTTAACCTTAATAGCTCTGGGGGTGTGAATGCTGGCTGACCTCGTGTCGGGACGCCCAAACTTGTATGTGTGTCTTAGATGGGATAAGCGAAAAACCCATGGAGACCAATAAAGTGCCACTATTCTATAATTACAGAATCGGAAAATCAGAGATAAAATACAAATAATTGTTTTTGTAATGTGTCTTATTGTCCCCCCCCTTGTCGGTGATTGTAGAGCAGAGGTACAGCTAGTGAAGAATCTGGAGGATGAGTGATGGGAGAGAGAGAAGTCAGTTCCTTTGTCCATTGGGGGGCTGGGGGGGGCAGGAGTGCAGGAAAGGCATCAAATAGCAGCTAATGTGGGGGTGCAGTTACCGCCGCGGCCACGTGAAGCACTGGTTCCAGTAGCTGCATGAGGATCTTTGCCACAGCCTGAAGCCCCCCTCCCCATTTCGCCCCCTCCTTCAGCCTGACGCTCATATCTCCCTCCATCATCCTCACACTCTCACGGTGACTCATCATTACCTCTTTCTCTCAGGCCCCCCCCCCCCCCCAAGGACGCCCCCCCCCCCGGCAGAAAGAAACGCGGAACACGGGGGGGGGGGGGGGGGGGGGGGGGAAGGTGGGGTTGT
>JAODJX010000035.1:20771946-20782230 GCA_026776945.1 Isichthys henryi | reverse complement strand
TGGAGAGAGGGCCATCGCTCATATGCATACACGGTAAAGAGGTCCCGCTGGGAGCCGGGGGTGCGTGGGTGTCCCGCAACGAGCGTGGTCCCACGCATGCGGCCGGGCTCTGCGATCCTTCATCTTCATTCTGCATGTCCTTCTCGAATTTCCTTTCAAAGAGGCCTGGAGTGGATAATGTATTCCCGGTCTCGCTCTCTCCCAGCGCCCCTCTACGCCCGTGGCTAAGCGAGGATAAGACGGGGAGATCTATCAGGCCCATCCTGGCAGCGCTGGCATGCTGTCTCTCGCGGGGTTCTGCCGTTCTGTGTTATGTAAACACCCAACTCACACTGTCAAAGAATAAAAAACACTAATTTCCACATCAAAGCGGGCCCAGTCACCGTTCCTCGCTGGGAAAGTGGCATGTTAGGTGTTGTGTAGGTTAAACTTGCCAATAACGGTAATACTGAAAGTCTCCCTACATCTGCTTTTTTTAAAACCAGGATTAGGAAAAACCCTCTTTGCCTCCGTGCCATAATTAAAGTCTTGGGGCTTTTGGACACCATACCTTCCTTCCCGGATTCTCAGGTAACTCTTCTCAACCGTCCGGCCCATCGACTGTTTACAAATAACTATCAGCAGAAGCCGCAGGTATGGGGTAAGACAAAGGGTGAGCTTAAGAAATATGTCCAACATCGCGGCAGGAGCTTGACAAGGTTCTGGAAGTGTCCTGTGTAGAATCTGGCACTGTTAATCCGCAACAATTCCTGCCAGGAAGCGGTGTTTTTTACAAAAACGTCACATGACCGAGGCGTGGCAACCCGGCCGGCCCTGAGAAATGAGTTCTGATCTACTCCCCGGTGATAATGACATACTGATGAGCTCATTTGGATTCGAGTGCTATCTTTCTGACACACAGCAGACCCAGGCAGAGGGCTGAGGAGTAGGAGGAATGGGGACGAGCTCTGAGGGTGGCCTAAAACGTACCAGCCGATTATGCCCACGCCATAACGGAACCACCTGGACGCACTAGTGCCGGAGGTCTCATCAGGCTGAATGTGAGCCGTGAGTAAGAGGGATGAGGCCACATCTTCATACCGCAAGCCGCTGGTGACGGGACGGCGGACAGGCTGCTGTTACGGCCGGGGTGCACCCATTAACTGAGTGATGTCATCAAACCGTGGGAGGTAGAGGACATCCGCGGCCCCTGCTGACATCTGCCCCCCTGCCCCGCCGCTCGAAGTGCTGCGAACGGTCGCTGCCACATAGGTATGTGCCCCCCCCCCCGACAGAGAGTGGCCTCTGCGGTGACATGCTAACACCTGACACATTAGCAGATTCTGTGGCCGCACCGCGGTCGCCTCGCACAGCTGTGTCAGCTCGGCACACCGGCCCGAAGCGGGTCCCACTTAAATGTACACGACGCGTCAGAGCTGCTGGGACCAGATTCGGTTTCACGTGTCAGTCATGTCATCCCTTCCTCCCCACTGGCAGGCAGCACCTTTAACACGCTTTCAAGTGACACGGTAGCCATTTCCTGCCTGGCAAACGTGCGGCAACAGCTACATGTCTCTCCGAGTCCCCAGGGTGTCCTCTCGCAGACTCACGGCACCACGCTCGTGCCGGAATCTTCTTAAATAGATACAGGAGATTAAAGCTCATGTCACACATCTGTTTGCAGGCTTTGTGTCATACTGTATGCTGGCGATGCACTGCCTGCATGTCGTGGATGTCACTCTGGACAAAAGCATCTGTTAAATAAATATTAATGTAAATGTGCACGATCAGGCCATTTTAACACAGGGGTGCTGTGAAATGGTGTGTCCCCTACCATTCTTCGGATTCTAGTGCAGGAAAATGCATGCTCCTTCCGGGGAACATGGCTTCTGGTTTTTGCTACTTTTATTCTCTTGTAATGAGTAAGGAAGGTGCTGAAGTTTATAAAGTTCTCGACAGCTCAGATCATTCCCGTTCACTCTCTCTGAGGCTGTGAAACCCAAATGACCTGTGCGATGCTATATTATCAAGGATCTACTAGTCATTCCCAAGGCAGAAAATATTAAACAGCATCTAAACCATTCTTCTCAGCTCCTATGAATATTCACTGTGCGAATAACTGAGAACCACATGTTCAATAGAATTTTTCGTTAATCATTAACCAAAAAAAAAAAATTATTGCATAGTGAAAGTACAGAATTCAGCTTAGCTATTTAAATAATTTAATCTTTAATGAATATTTTCACATTTAAATAAGTCTAAATATTAAATAACTTTTCTCGGGTATCTAAGTCATGTTAAGTAACTAATTTATATACTAATGTATATAAATACAATACCAAAAAAATCCCCAATAAAGTACTTGGTGCATTAGGCACCGATATTAGAGGAGCGATATTGTAACACACCCAAGCGATATTGTACCTCAGCATGTAATGCCCACGGGTAATAAAAATAAAGTTTGGACTGAGTCGTTTAAGATGGTTTAAAGCCCATATATCCTGAATGTCAGACATCTGTGATTAGTGGGAAGGTGAACATCCGCTGAATTTAGCATAGCATATTACTCTGTGCTATGCTAACAGCCATACAAAGCAGCATTCAGCCCTGCCATATAGCATTAGCAGGTGAGTGGCATAGGATGGATCCCTGGGGGCCCCCCTGCTGGATGATCACAGATAAAGCAGCGTGGAATCCAATAACATGCATGACCTCACTATAGCTAAGAGCTGCTCTGTTGACCTGGAAAAAAAAATAAAAAACTCAGCTCAGGTGAAAGAGAGCCTGCTTAGATGGGGTCTAAGTGAGAAAATGCACGGCTCTGAGCCAATCATGCGTCCCGGGTGAAGGAGACCTACGCATTTTCAGCGCGTCCTTGGCAGCGGTCTCCCCCGTGGGCGCTGGGGTTAGCGACCGCGTGCGGTCATGTGCAGAGGAGCGTTGGGCGGAAGGACGGGGCGCCGTGACGGATATGACCGTGGGATGTGACAGGCCGACAAGTCCTGGGGTGGAAGGAGGGGCCACGGTCCGTGGGAGAGGGGGCGATGGAGCAGTGGTGAGTGGCCCATCGCCACGGACTGGCGGTAAACAGGAGTGCCACGCAAGGGGGGGGGGAGGCTGGGGTGGTGACAGGCCTGAAGCGGGCCTCCCGGGTTGGGAACCAGCAGGTGTAGCTGTCAGGCCTGCTGAGATTGGGGAGTGAGCAGGCAGAACCAGTGGAGGAGTCCCGCCTGACAGGCCGGCGGGCAGGGGTGCAGGGGCGGGGGGGGGCGCAGAGATGGATTGCTGTCAAGCTGCCCTGCTTCCTGAAGCATGGCCCTCCCCCCGTTACCGGGTCCCACTGTCACATCACATCTGTATCAGTCATACCTGTTTATGCTGTCAATACGTCATTACGGGACGCCGAGGTGCACAGAGCCCTGGCACTAATGCTAATCCCCGCTAATTCTGCTCCACTCCTGTATAGACTTCCTAACAAGAGCTTTGATCAGGGCCAGATTTAGTCATTGTTGCAACTGCTGCAATAACCGGGTGGAAAAAAGTGTTGGGGTCCCTTACAACCTGGGGTCCGGCTTTGATGTTAATACGGCCCGAGATACCTATTCATCGTCTATTCTAATTATACAAGCATTCTATAAGACATCAAGATGGTATGTCATTCAGTATTATTTTGAATCAGGTTAACATGGGGTGGCTAAGTGGACAGCTCCTTGGTTCGGGGGTTTGCCCGCTCTCCCTGTGCAGCATAGTTTTCCTGCAAATAGCTAAGCCGTATTTGTCCTGTGAAGAGCTGGCGTCTCTCCCTGGGTGTCCCCTGCCTTGGAGGGGCTTCAGGACCCCGTGACCCTGGACTGGACAAGCCCTTATTTCACCAGCGTCTCAAAAGTTTCTTATAATACTTTCTTTCTTTCATTCTTTCTCATCCCTTCCAGTGTCCACAATAAGAACATAGATTTAGTCTTAAAATATGCTTTTAAGAAGGATTGTGGTATTTTTAGTTGGTTCAGCAGACTGAGACACACAGCCTCTAAGTCATTTTTAAAAGAACAGAATTTTAAATCACGCGGAGCACAATTCGATTTTACTTTCAGATGTGCATCTCTGGGCAGGGCTCACGCTTCGAAAACTGGGTTAGGTTCCGGAACTGCCCCCCCCAAGGCCACACGTACCCGGCGCTGTTGTTATACGTCGATATCGACACGGCGACGGGTTGCTGGGGGAAGGGGGGACCTGCGGAAGGAGCAGGAGTGACAGATAGCACCTCGAGGGGGATTTTGATAGACAAGGTGGGGCGCTCAAAGTCCCGATCAATTGGGCAGGAGGCAGGACGGCAGAGCAGAGCAGGGGCTGTTTAGCCAAAGAGCCCTGCCTTTGGAGAAGAGAGAGGCGCCTAGGACCACGCCGTGAGGCACGCAGGCTCGAGGATCCGCACACTGCCCGGCCTGCTCCTCAGCAGCCATTAATCCCCATCATGAAGACGCCACCGCTTATGAAGGCGGGACGCTCCGGAGCCCTCACACTCGCAAAGTGAGTGGGGCATCATTACGATTATCCGTCCTGAAAAGTAATTCCAAAACGAGATGGCCTAAGCGAGCCAGAAGCTCTGGCCCAATCATTCTCCAATTTCTCGTGCAGAAGTTTCACGACTAGACCAGCTGATGGCAAGATTATTTGAAAAGTTTAATGTGGGCGAAGATGCGGTATTTTAAAAACTGCAACCCTTTTTGAATATAAATGCCGATTTCAGTTTTTAATTCTGTCTAGAGGATTCTGATGATATCACAAAGCACCTATAGCTGTCTGCACCTGGGCTTATAACACACATCTGACTCTTTGCCTCCATTCTGTGTGCCCCCCAGCCCCCAGGGCGTCCCCCAGACACGACAGGCAGTGAGGGGTCACTCAGGCCTCCACCGATCGGACTAAGCTTCCATTTCCGGGCCACGGGTTTGCCAGTAACTCCGGGCGGAGAGACGCACACAGAGTAGAGATTGGGGTGGAGGGCGGGAAGGTTTATTTTTCCTCCAGTGAAGATGGGGCTGTAATTTTCAATTCAAAATCCTAATAGCAAGCAAGCTGCTTTTAATGCATATTTCATTTGGATTCCCTGCGGTATTTCAGAGTCAGCTCTGTTTTGCTATGAAACGGCTTCAAAAGGGAAGTCTTTAATATTCCTGGAACCGGTGCCATTCTTAAGCATATCTAAAGACCCCGAGTGTTAAAAGCCAAACGCAACTTTGAAAGGGAACAGCAGTAAAGCTACGGGGAGCAGTGTATTAACCAATGAGATGCACGATAAAAGACACGGGGACTTAGACTCTCCGCTGGAGGTGTGCCAAGGTCAGGGCAGAAGTCCGGGGAGCTGAAGAGGAAACGACAGAGTCGAGGGAAGACAAAGACCCTCTTGCTGGTTGGCACGTCCATAACCTGGGGCCACAGCAAGCGAAAGCCGGTTATTATTATTATCATTATTATTATAAAGGCCTTTTCCCGTTAATTAGCATTCCATCACAATAGCATGGTGGGTGCGGCCGCTGCAGTTTGCCAGCTGGGAGGTGTGGCACCACGTGGCATTTTTCGTGGGGGCCGCCTTCGACCCCCCTCAGGCCCTCCTCTCCCCATGCTACATGCATCTCTCGCTGCACATGGTGCCCTGACACAACTATTCACCCGTGGCCAATTAGAGACATGAAGGGTACCCAAGCTAGCCCCCCCCCCCCCCGATTCCCCATGCCAATCCTGCCTTCCATGGGGGACAGCTTGCAATGGGGGGAAGGGGGGGGCAGCAGGCGTGAAAACGGCGACACGGCTCAGCCCTCCCTCAGCTCTCAGGATGATCGGGGTCTCCGTAGCGCCCCCTGGCTCCCAGGCCACATAAACCCAGATGGGGCAATCAGCCCTAATCCAGTGTTTCTCAACCCAGTCCACGGGAACCCCTAGACATTCCACATTTTTGCTCCAAGAATACCTGGTATGGGTGCGCCGGGAGGGAGCAGAGATGTGCACCGTCTAGGGGTCCCTGAGGACTGAGTTGAGAAACACTGCCCTAAACCCTCTGGTGACTCTTAGATGGAGCGTGACCTCAGCCCCACCCTCGCCGGCCTCCAATGGCATTTTGCAGTTTCGAAATGCGGGCTACAATATTACAATAACAGAAAGTGATATATTACATTAATTAGTGCTGTGTGGCGCTGCTCTGGGCGGTTGTGCCTTCAGAGCCCCCTCAAACCGAAAGTAAATACCCAGAACAAGACATATCTGCATAGATTATGAGGAAGAATCCAGACCTGGCCAGCAAACACAGAACACGCGTCAGGAACGGCGGCGATTCCCTTTGTTGCACTACACAGCACACCCAGAAACTGTTACTCACCATCATGCATTCCCTGTCACTCTTAACCTTTCTAGCTCCACAGTTGATTGGCTGTGAAAAAGCACGGGCTTGAAGTACGCAGTGTAACTGTTCCAGAGGGACGACACAGTAACCATGGCCGCTGTAAACGTGCAGCGAGTTTTACATGATCCGCTGTTTAGCGCATGGGATAAGGCAGCCAGGCTGCCTCGCTTTGTTGTCTGCGGTCTCTGGTGGCCCCTAAACTACCCACTACAGTTATGAATAATATAACAAACAAACAAACAAAAAAAACTAATATCTAACTGTGGCCAAAAATCCCGGTGCAAGTCATGTGCGTTTTGTACACAGTTCAAGCATTTTAAAAATTATTTCATGCTGCCTCTCCTGGTTCCCCCAAAGCCATGTTGTTTTGCAAATAAAATAATTGACATTAATTTACAGATTGAAAAGCAAATTCACACTATAACACACAAAATGTATCACAAGTAATTATGCTAAAACGACAACCAAAAAAAAAAATACCCATTAAGGTATTATTTCCATATTTTTTCTCCAAGCATGCAGCTTGTATTTTATATTTTCGTACTATTTATCGTACAAATCACAATTTTTTATGTAAATTGTTTTGATTCTCCAAAAGCTCCTGAAAGCAATTTTCAGGAGAAAATCGCACACAGTCCTGCATCTTGACATTATTTTGTCGTTTTTCGCGGGATTGACCTTAAGAAAAAGTCATAAATGGCACAACAGCAGTGGTTTATTTAATGCACTGAAGCCAGACGGCCGGACGGGAATGTTAATCAGGATTCCTGCTTGTCTGGCAAGTGAAGGCCATGGGACACAGGCTGTACAGGTGCGTGGAAACGCTCGCCCGCGAGGCTTCTAGCCCACATGTGTCATCGGGGCGTGACAGTACGCTGCCTGCGGTGTTTCGAGTGTAAGGTCACCAGCTGGGCCTCCGTTTTCATCTGCACGTAATTCACTTTTCATACGCGACCCAAAAACCACATGCTGCAACTATAAGAGGCGTGGCCAGGCCCGGCAGAGAGGAAGAACGGCGAGATTCAGCAGGGAGTTTGCAGAGGTCGGATCGCCGCGAATCGATCGCCGCGATGCACAAATGGGCCTGAAAACATCTGTTACACCATCATCGATTCACTATGCATCGTTATCCACGGCCTGTCGGCCTGCCGGCCCTGCAGACTGCCGTCCGGAACCCATTTTCCCTTCACGGGCTGGGCGGCCAGCCGCTCTCATGCTCGCTTCACACCCGGCCGATTACGTCTCCGTTTCCCCCCCAGTGAACGGCTCCTCAAATTCCTGCTTCCGTTTTCCGAGCCACGTCTACTAGGTTCTTCCACTAAATTAAGTCTGAAAACGAAATGGTTGCGAATGTAGATCCCCGGCTGCAGGGAAATACTAGAAAGGCCCGAAATAAAGACGCAACCAAACAACCAAGCAGATAAATAAATACAGTGATACAGGGATGTGATTCTTAAATACTTACTTGTCCAAATATGGCTTTCGTGTATGATTTCTGGATGAAACACATAAAAAATACTATGGACCACAACAATAATAATAATAATAATAATAATAATAATAATAATAATAATAATAATACGTTTGTGTACATAGTATAGCCATTTTTATTTTCACAGCTTTCCAGTATATATATTTTTTAACCCATGGATGTCAGCAAATAGTCAGGTGCATGAAAAGCGAATCCATGAGTAATAAGGCTCGAGTGTACATAAATAAAAATCTGATGGAAACTCCCACACAGAGAAGGCAAACAGGTGGATCGACATACACAGTGATTCTCCTTAGAATGACAGATAGAAACTCCACGGCACTGCATGCAGTTCTTAATCTCTCCGGGCTTCTCTGCATGCTTGAGATGAAAGCTGGCCCTGAAACGTGAGATACCAATTCCCAAAGATACGCCTTCCCCAGAGCTCCTAGAGAACGTCAATACAGCCTCCTCCAGCACGTCTAACAAGAGGCAGAAATCTGCGAGCACGGAGCTGGAAAGTCAGGGAGCCGACTATAGTAGCAACACGGCAAATCACGGGTCATAAAAAGTAAATGATCGAGCAGAAACGTAAACAAAGATGTAAGCAAAAATGTAAATTCAGAAAAATAATTATTTGATAGAAATAAGTTCGGGTTTCTGCTTCACTAAATTTGACTCCTTTTTTTTTTTATAAGAAACACAAAGATTGGTTACAGGGATCAAAGCAGCCATCTGGTAACGCTGTAGAATTGTAATTGTACTAATTCACACACTTCTCCCCAGAGGACAGGAATCTGGCCTGAAATTTGTTTGGAGAGTGCAGGCCCGTAGTTGACAGTCTTATTTATTCAGAATTTCTGCACATCAAACCAGTTAACTCATTCTCAGTAGGTCTCCTGTATTTACAAAGATGTCTTTTTACGAGCGGAAGATCACATGGCTTCTCTTGATGGTGAGGTAATGAGACTGCTTAATGAGGCTGTGTTTCCTGCCCTGGCCTTCTGTCACGGCGTCCTCCAGGGCCACTCGTGCCGTTCCCTTTAATTCCGCCCCAGCCCAGGCTTGGCAAGGTCCCCTTGCCGATGAAGGCGCCTTTCTCCGAGAGGCCAAGGCTGGGCTTCAAACGAGGAGGACCCATCTGCCTGGGGAGAGACCACCTCCCTGGGCTCCTGTCAACGCCGGCTCCTCGAGAGCCCGATGACACCCATCCTTCTGCCATCTGCCTTAGCCAGCACAAACTCCCTCCCCCCTGCCCAGTTCGGCCCAACACTCCAAACGCTTCCCTTCGGCCGAGGGACACGGAGCTTCTCTTCATGTGTCTCACTCCGAAACGGGCAGGTTGAAGAGGTGACCCTTTAGTACCGAGTTGGTGAAGGTGAACACCTGTGATCCTTCTGACTTCTTTGTCAGCACTCTCAAAACAAATCCCGGGCGTCTTAGGAGGCCCCTTTAATGTCATCGTTTGTGTTGACAATCTTATCTGCTGATGGTGGGTCCTGCCCACTGGAGTAACCTGAGCAGGACCTTGTTTTGAAGGGGTACATATACCGTGTATTAAGCACTGCTGAAAGGTGCCTTTCTGAGGATGAATTACTCCTTGGTCTTTCTACAAAGACGGGCCCCTGAGCTGACCCTGATGGTGCTTATGATTTAAAAGGTGCCAAAGGATAAGAGGTCCTAAAAAGGTCCCGCGGAGGCCGAGGTCTGTCTTTTGTGTGTCTGACAATTAATTACCCGGCAGCTAATGAGGAGCCCTCACCTGCTGGGAAGAGCTCTTGGCTACGAGAGGGGCCCCGGAGGAAGGCGCCAGTAGCAAACGCCAAACGGGTGTCATGGTAACTGGCCTGCTGGCGGGTTCTCGCAGAGTCCGCGTCTCGCTGAGGGCCCAGCTCTGCTCGCGCTGCCTCCGTCCCCAGCTGACTAATGACGTGTCAGAACACCTCATGTTACTTTGCTGAGTAACAAGGACCCTTTCTGCATCTGAAATCTAGAGATCAATATCAGTCCAGGTTTAATTCCTAATCGCGTACGTTGTATAAGGGAGCCACGAACTTCATAACATAATTATTCTTCAGAAAAAAATGACAAACAGCTGAAAACGGGCCTAATTGCAGGCGACGCAGGAATGAGTCTTCAGTTGACAGCTCACTCCACACCGGAGCTGGGATTTAATTCCTACCTCAACACTACTTCAGTTTTACTTCTTGTCAAGACACTTTCCTTACCCAGCATCAGATTTCATAAGCACTGTTCCTGTGAAACCGAAGACTAAATTAGTGGAAATTACACGGACGCTCAAACTCGGGGTTCTGGAAGCTGCAAGTCAAGCACCCAAGGCAGGGCGGCTGCGGGGGGGGGGGGGGGGCGGCGGCTAGGTGGGGTTTTTTAACAAAGAGAAACAAAACCAGGGTTTCCAAATAAAAGGATTCTGTAA
>JAODJX010000035.1:20749530-20760012 GCA_026776945.1 Isichthys henryi | reverse complement strand
TTTGAGCGTAACAGGCCCCCCCCCCCCGGCCCCCTCCCAGAGCTCCCAACATACCACCCCAAGCAGCAAAAGGCGCAGAGTTGTGTCCCTCCCCCCGAAACCTTTGCACGTGCCTGCGTGGGGCAGCCAGGCGGGCCAGTGGGGAGCAAGGCCCCCGCACCCCTTTCAGCATTTCCTCGCATCCCACCATCTGCCCTGACGTCCCATCAGAAGCGCCTGAGGTTCACACACACGCTTTATTTCCACAGAGACGGCGCAGTGTCCCCCGCCTGGCCCGGCTCCATGGCCTGCTGATGTCAGACGCTTTCTCCAATGCCAGTGAATGCTCAACACAATTTTTATAATAATAAGTATGGTATGTTACTGAAACTTATTAATGATTTTAATCATTTCTATAAATGCCAGCTGGTTAGTGCTGGACGCTGAGAACACCCTCTGACATCAGGCATTGGTTCCCCCACAACTCATAGATAAAACAAGTCACTATTCATTATGATGTCATAGTTAATTTGCTCAAATTTGCTTAACATCCACTAGATAAGTTAAAGGATATTTCTTAACATCCCTGTTACAAAATCATTCTCGAGGGCCAGTACTGCACTCGCTCCATACCTCCAGGCCCAGACACTGCACCTCGGAGCATCACTCCCTCTCTCTGTCGTCGCCTCTCCCGCCGGCAGACCCTAATCACGCCATCAGGCCCAGTCTCGCGACACCGTTTCCTGGATAAGCCCATTCATGCCCTGTCTAGCGAGAAATCACGGCCGCCTCTCGGCCCGCGGATGGGCACAAAGGCGGGCGCTGCGAGGGGCCTCGCCACCGTGCTTTCGGGGGGCCGACTATCACAGAAACAAAGAACGGCCGGCTAATCGGAGCCCAGCGTCACCAACACCACTTTCTGTGTTATATTAGCGGCGATGACAATGGAGGCCCAGTCGGCGCCCCTCCTGCTTCACATGGACGGCCCAGCTACGCGGTCGGCAGGCACTGACAGGCACCCATCCATGGCCGACAGGCTCATAAATCCACATCACGGTGTCTCTGTATCTGCCGATTAATATCGTTTTTCACATCATTCGGCTCTTTCTATACAAAAAAAATAAAAAATCCTGCCTCCGATACTTGAAAAACCTGCCAATTATATATTCGGTCAAATATCGAGCCACAGAAGTGAAGAAAGGAGGAATATTCACCTCTCACGTGCAGCCCCTAAAATCCGAACATATCCGTTAACCAGCAGCCTCTAACCAATTACCGCGCGTCCTATCGACCGAAATCAGCGGCTTTCGGGGGCCTGCGATGCCGCGGGCCCCGGCGAACAATGGAGAGGAAGGGGGCAAATTCTGGAGGAGTAGACGCCATTCAGGCTCATCAGAGACTTCTCATCATCGTTAGGAGTTTATTGATTCAAGAAGCTCATTACGGTTTTTTTTCCTCCCCTGGCAGATCCCAGCAGCCTCAGCGTAGCTCCGTAATGCGTTCCACACAGAGGCCGCTCCCCCTTTTCCCCGGAATCTGCCGTGCAAGGAATGAAAGCCCAGAGGATGAGGCTCTTTCAGCAATCAACAGCTCGACGAGCTCACAACACCCCGATGTCTTATTTTTTGCACGTTTTACGACACATCCACCAGATATCTCTTTATTGTGCTCTGCATAATGCGGTGTTCAAAGCAAGCCTAGTGAAATTGAAATAAAGGATGATATTAGACAATCGTTTCTGTGGGAGAGTTAAAAAAAAAACAAAAAAAACATCTAATTTGTTTGTGCGACCAAACAGTTTGTAACATAAGACCCTGTTTTTCAAGGGAGATAAATTTATCCAGCAAGATATACTGCAAATTGGGGAGCGGATGCTTCGTTCAAGGGTCACATGACAGAATCCCCTCAGCTTTTTGGCCTCAACGCTTCGATTTCATTTCGGATCTCTTTTCGCATTCCAGAAAGACACGTTTTCAGTCCTATCATCAATTCATGAACTAATACCCAGAAATAAAGGAAAACAGTGCAGAAGGTTATTGACGATGACATCACTTGCCTGTCCCTGAAACTGTCTAAATTTCACCCAAAATCTATTCAAATTTACTTGTCATGCATAATGGAAGAAGCATAATTGATGGCCTGTGTGGAATGGCCAATATTTTGTCACCCTCACATATTAGATATAGATTATTTAAATATTAACCTTGTGCTATAACTTTGTCATTCTTTCACTTTTGTCTTCAGCTTCTCTAAAAACAGACATTTTGAAAAAAGAATTTATGCTGAAACACTAACATTTTTACTTTAATTCATTTAGCAGGCACTCAATCTACGGGAACTGGGTATGTCAAGAAAATACCAATAACACAAGTGTTATTTCCTTCTAATTCGAATTTCCTTCTAATTCCAAGACAGTGATGCATATAAATTCTGGAGAGTATGATGTTGCTCTTGTGCAACAAGATGGACTTGCAATAAGCAATCATACTCATATGTTACAAACAACGTTTTGCAAGAGTTTGTCTTGGTTACTCACGTTTAAAAATGTAAAGCAGAAAACTAACAGAGGGCATATACTTTATTCAGCACAAATTACTCCCAATGACTTGCCTTAAAAAAGACAACAGCCGAATGTGACTGACTTCCAGCCAAATGCGATGTGATTTCCATGTGATGCATCTTCCACCAGTGAACTAAATGAACTCTGACTTTTGGGTAGAAGTCCTTCAAGAAGAAGGAGTGTCTAACTGATAAGTAGAGTTCCTGCTGGATAAAAAGAGTCCCAAATAGATGAGAAAAATATGCCCATGATAACAAGAGTCTGTGCCCGATGAGAAGAGTCCCCACCAGATGAGAAAAGTACTTCCAAGATAAGAGTCCCGTCCAGATGATCAGATCAGAAAACTACTTACCACCAAATCATCCCTACCACATGTAAGAAGAGCTAGAGCACTGAACCGAAAGAGCTGGCAGCAAGCAGAACAATCAGAAGAGGACGGGAACCACCTCAACTCCACCCCCATAATCGCTCTGAACTTGCCCACGTCTCCATCCACCTGAGTTACAAGGCCACACAGCCATCCCTGCAGAATCTACGAAAAAGCGAAACAACCCAAGATTGCCTTCTGACCGCTGTACAAGAGTCACCGAGAGTCCTGCTTCTCAGCACAGCCCTTTGCTACCACTGGTCACCACTTTCAGTTAGCAGCTAGGGACTAATGCATGAGATAAACCACCCCTATTATTCCAGCTCTTCAGCAAGCTGAGAAGATCTGCCTTGGGTTACAAAGGTCATTTCCTCCCAAGAAAAAGAAAAAAGAACCATCAGTGGCAGAGTTAATCTTCAGCCCACCATTACAAAGGTCAGGAATGATGACTCAACTTTGAGTTGACTGGGCTACTCTACAACTCATGTGTTCCTACAGCGGATGGAGAAGAACATCTCCAGATAACTGATGGCAGCAGTAGACGCCATTTTGAGAAAGCTGTTAATGACCTGCTTTGCTTTTACCGCCGGAAATGTGGCAAACCAGAAGTAATTTGTGTTTGGTGTTGACTCACAGTCGGACACGTGACCGCCAAAATGAATGCGACGGAGTAATCCTCTTGCTCCCATCGGTGTGCATGTCTAAAGTCGCCAAAGAGCTGGTTTGCAGTCAGTCATGGGCGCGAGTTCATTAATCGACCGTTGGTTCTCCTGCCTTCATGTTGGGTGAGGTTTCATAAGGCCACTTACCGGAGACCGTGGCTTACAAACTACACAGCTTAACACAGCAGGCCAGGGGTGGGGGGTGGGGGGCATGGGACGGAGCCCTGCGCCAACAACGACGACACGTGTACGTGAATTAATAAGGAATCAAACACGTGTTCCGCGGTTTGTAAAAAGCCTTTGGGTCGCAGCAGTACCACGAGGGCACCGCAGTGCAGTAATTGAGATTCCGAAATCAATATGCATTTATTTTTCTCCTTAAACAATGCATATCTAAATCCCCCTTTACTTTAATGCTGAGCCTCACTCTGAGTCTGTTGACACAGCTACATTATCAGGAATTCTTTTTCTTACTCGTTATATTGTGAAAAAAGGGTGGTAATGTCATTAGTGAATTCAATTTAAAGGATTAGGGTAAAACTGAAACATTGTAATCCCTACAGACCCACAGTCCGTATCATTCCGGTGTTTCTTCAGGATTAGTGTTCTTTCACACTCCCACTTCACGTACGCCATAGATGTCAGTCGCATTTTAAGATAATTCAGAATTGCGAACGTGCCTTTAGAGGGCAGTGCTGTGACCTCACACCTTGAGGATTATGGCACTGACTCCCATTCCAGGTTGAGAGTGTGTGGAGTTTGCATGTCCTCCTCCTGATGTGAGGGTCTCCTCCCGCACGTGGTCAGGTGTCTCTACCTTGCCCCTAGCGTGTGGCTGTGTGAGTGTGTGCCCTGGCACGAAACGTCATCTCTTCCGGAACCTTCTCCTCCCTTGTGTGCTACACTTCTTGGGATGGGCTCCAAGCTCCCTGGGAACCTGGAACATAGTTATGGAAGATGGCGAGATGGATGGAGGGATGTTACCATCCACAGACAAGAGGAACGCCTTCAGCTGATGCGACGGAGCCAGCTCCGTGACGGATGTCCAGCTGGACGTTCATCAGCTTTGTCGGGCTGAATATGGCCGGGGGCATTCCATTTGTACACACACGGGTGGAAATGAAGAGGCTCCCAGAGCACCCCCCCAGCCCCCCGCCCACACACAAGCACAGCTGGGTGGTCTCAGCGATTGGAGTTCCTTTGCTTGCTCTGGCCCATCAATACTGCTTTCAGCAATCATTGGGGTGACATCACAGAAAGGGGGAAAAAACTCATTTTCCTTTGTTAGATCTACACAATACCTTCTAAAGGGAATACGAAGCCCTGAACTTGACAGTTTGTCCAAGACTGCCCATTACCTAAATGTGCGTTCCTTTCATCTTTGGCAATCAAGATCTAAGTCCTTATAGCCAGAGATAATCAAAAGACCGCTGAACCAGGATTCGACGTTCCTTCCAAAATCAAAGACGTCACTCAAATAAATGCTGACTGTTTTAGGAAGCAGTTTGGGTATTTCCATGGCATTAGGTCTATGTGTTTGCCGTACTCTTTGGTTTTCTGATTGGCATTACAGTCTCACTTGTGCAGAAAAACCAGCAGTCAGCGAAGAGATGGCCCTCAACTCCGCATTAATATTAAAAATCCAGCCTGAACGATGCACATGCCTCTTGCACAGTTTTTCTTCTCTTTACCCTTTTCAGAAATACACCACCGCCCCAAATTAAACATGTAAGAAACTGGAATTATTCAGCAAGCACTGGAACGCAGCAGTGTCTGGGAATCAGAATGCTCTTTCGAACAAGGTATTGGGAGGCTCGATGCGGACGCCGGGCCAGGCAGCCAGGAAGCGGCCTTCTGCCATCGTGCTCGGCCCTTAATGGATGACCGGCAGCACGGCTCACCTCCACCTCCGCCGTGGTGCCAACCTGCACCGCGGGCAACCCGGCGTGAGCAAGCACGAATGCCATAGAATAACCATGGCATCCACGTGCGCTTGCATTGACTCGAAGCGATCGCCCGCCTTGTACCAACAGCCCTTTAACCCCCTGGTGTTCGTCTGGCACGACTCCCTGACTCCCTAATGCTGAGATCTTCGGAGATCTTTTCTCCAGGTAACGCCAACTTCCGATCGCCATCCCACTTTGAGTACAACATTCGATTCGTGTCAAACAGTGATTGCCAAAAACCCAAAACACTTAATACAGCAAAAATAACTGTACTTTTATTTCTCCTACGTATATATAAGGTTTTGTATTAAATATAATTACACCAAATATTATACTAGATTTACATTTCCACTGAGAGACTGATAAAATATATTTAATACACACGACATCATTTCCAAACTCAAATACCCAATCGGAAAGATCATGTCTGGAATCAGACTGGAACAGTCATTTGTTATCAGCGAATACATTTCCCAGATATGACAAAAAAGAAGAAACTAGAATTCTACTGTCGTCCTTAAATTTATATGACTGACTTTCACAAAAATGATCAACCGCAGACCTACATATCAGTGAAAGATGTACCTGGAATAGTCCTGCTATATCCATTCTCAATTATTACTAAATTCATTTCATATGTCCCTGAGGCTGGAGTTCCGTGATAATAACTATATAAATGTATATAGCTATATAATTTACTAGATACTTTATTATACACACACATAATTTAATATATGCAAAAGCAATGGTTATATCTTCTGAACGCTTCTTAACTCAACATAACATTTAACACAATAAATATTTTTTTCTGACAGCTATCAAATTCATTACTGATGATTTAACTGGAGTCAGATAGAACAGGTGAAACTTTAATAATCGCAGGAATATTAATGTCAAATATTAATATCTCTGTAGATATCTTGGATGCAGTGTTTTTTGTGAATGTGTGTGTTATAACATACAAACGTTCCAGGCGACCCGTCCACGGGTACAGAAATAACATCATCCAGGCTGGCCGGGACTCCACGTAGAGCATTCCAGACAGGACATAAAGTTTGTCTGTCATCTTCATGACCCGAGAGAACCTCCAGACGACTACAGCAGATGCGTTTACAAGCTGCAAGCTACATTTCCAAATTTCCTGCAAATTCCGAGCCATCTCTTTCCTGTTATTGTCACTAAAATTGTCATCATGCGTCTGTCAGATCCCGAAACGGTACGCATTCATAGCAAATGAAGTAAAACTCTGCTGCGTATGAAAGTATTATTTATGTGATTTATAAGATTAAGTTCCGGATCTTAGCAGCTAACTATAAATTAATGAATCATGCTTTACCTCATGAATTCATTGTGGACAGCAATATAGTATTGTTAATAGTATAATTATGAAACCATGCAGTTGATAAATTGATTAGTTCTCCATCCTTCTATCTATATGTGTTAGCAGTAGTGCTGAATGTATCTGTTTAGCAAAAAAAAAAACACATAGATTAATCACTAACGCATGTTTTGTTTATTGAATGAGAAGTGTATATTTTTTATTGAATTGTTTTTAATGAAGTTTAAATTAGTTTTCCCTGTTTTGTGTTTTCCTTAGATAGGTATGAAATTTTGTTCATATAATTAGAAGGATACGATAGCATTATGGAGGCAACGCGCACCCTTAAAATTACAGCAAGACGACAGCGAACGAAAGCGAGCGCGATTGGACAGACACGTCAGAAAGCGGGGCGCTCAAAGCCGGCGACATCGATCACGGCGACGCAGAGGGACCACTTTCCCGGTACTAGACGAATCACCAGTTTCACGTACGCCGCCCTCAAGGGTCTCTCCCGGATGGGTGGTTTTCACAACACCAACAAGGCGCACGGGCCTCCCTCCCCGAACACATTTAATATAAGTGTCATTTTTAAAATACGACAGCAGGACAGACGAGCGGAAGGGAAACAGGAACTTTCCATGACTGTTGCCTTGGGTAAGTGCTACTTCTGCTATCCTCAAACTCCGAGGGCGGTTCGCCTCGATGGGCTGCCCTCAAATCAAACCGGACCGCTTTCCCGAACCAGAAGTACTACAGATGCATTTATCCCCCGTTTTCCTAGTCACCTTCAGTCTTAACACGTTTTTGACCAGCACTTGACAGATGTGTCATGCAGGAGAGCGTGGGCGCAGAGGGGAAAGCAGAACACACGGGGAAAAAAAAGCTTGACTAGGCCTCTGGGTGCCACAGTCAAAAATACCGGCAATTCGTTTTTATGGGTTTGCCGAAAATTCCCCAAAGAACACATGGTTCCTCCTACATCCCCACCCGTCATTAATGTCACGTTTTTTGAGATCCATTAGCCTAGAAGAGGAACCCTCATTACACCGGCGAGTGCCGAAAAGGCGAGAGCGCGCACCGCGGTACTTTTAGCCATCTCATCGATTTTAATAAGCGGCCTCAATCCCGGAGACGAACCATAATGCCAGCATCGCCAACCCAGCGACAGGAACCATTGTGGAGATACCTCAATTACATATGGGGGCAAGTAAAAAAGAAAAAAAAAAGCTGAGAATTAAGTGGTGATCAAAACCATTATTCAAACATGCTATTTAATCAAGGAAAGGGGGGGGTTCTAATTATTATACAGGAAATTATCAAAGCACAGCCTTCCAAATGAGATTTTCCCGGGGGAAACCGAGGTTAGCAACTGCATTTGTATAACAAGACCGCTTAGTGGTTCAGCCCACGCATGCAAGGCGGAACTGGGCCGCGGTCAGACGGGGCCACGCTCTGAGGTGGGCCAGGCCTCGCAGGGGAGACAGGGCAGTCAGACAGCTGGGCCTCGTGGGGGGTGACGGGACCCCAGCGGTCAGACGGGGCCGCTCTCTGAGGCAGGCTGGGCCTCACCAGGAGGAAGCACGGGGCCGGGAGGAAGCACAGGGCCAGGGGGCCGCTGGCTGGTGTCCCGCCTGCAGCGGCACCACTCCCGACATTATGAGCCAGAACCTGTAATAGCAGGAACCTGGCCTGTGATCCAAAACCCTCCCCCCCCCTTTGCTTTTCAGCGAATGGGCCACAATTAAGCTCTGGCTCTTAATGTTTCTCTTGGGAAGCGGCTAATGCACTCCTAATGACCAAGAGTCACTGCTGGAGCACAGAATGGAGGGGGGGGGGTGGTGGTGAGGAGGGGGGGCATCCGGCTTCAGAGTGTACTCCGCTGTACTCCGCGCACAGCAGCGCAGCTTGCTCCCCATCAGAGCCAATGCTGCCCACTGCCACCCTTAATGAGCCAGAAGGTCACATGCTATGCTAAGCTAAGCTGAGTTGAGCGTGGAGCCACATCCCCTTCAAATCCCCTCTTGAAAGCACCCGGGTGTCGTCGAGATGTTTGTAGAAGACTAGGGCCCCATCGTGAAGCGTGGTCAGGAAAGCAGCAGGCTGTACACATCCAGGCAGGAGGAGTTAGGGCACGTGGCCGGTCCGCCCTCAGAACTCAAAAAACGTTTCGTGTGGATAAAAATGTTTACTTAGCATTATGTTCAGAATGTAAAGATTAAATTTTGAGACAGTTCAGATGGATTTTCATCCACGCGATCTTATACTACATGTACTACAGAAATATTCATTTTAATTGCTCTGCCACGGGGCAGCTTGACTCCACTAAAGTTTTTCTTCTTGTACTTTCTGAAATAGATGAGGGAAAAAATCGGAGCAGCGCCTTGGTGTTCCGGCAGCCTCCATGCTGCTGCTCTGACGCGTCACGCCCAAAGCGTCCCAACACAGTTCTGTCATCATCGCACAAGGACAGTCCCCCAGTTGGCACACAGGCCCGGTGAGCGGAACAGCCCCTAAATACCCCTCTGCATACATCCCTTTCAGAACGACCTAGGAGAGAAAATACAATGAAGGCACTGCTGTATAAAATGTTTTCTTGTAACAAATTAAAATAGAAAATGTATTAAGAGGGCAGAAGGAGAATTATTCTCATTCATTTTAAAGACCTTTTATTAGTTTCTTTCATCCTCCTGCTGCCTTGTTGTCATCTTTAATTAAAATGAATTATTAATTTAAGACTGCTGTATTAACAGTCCGATTCATTAAGACGAATATTTAAAAAATACAGATTAAATTATGAGTCGTAATGTACTGAAATCAGAATCAGGAACACATCCCTTGGTAAAACTAATATTAAATGATCATTTTTAAATGTTGTGTTTCGGTATGTGTTTTAATCATGAAAATAAATTGCACGTCTTCTCCCTCCAAGTGGAGAAGCGGCACGTCTGACCAGTGACAACTCCCAACGCCACCGGGAGGTTTCCTGTCACGTTATCGCGCGGCCAAACCACAGCCCGTGGGGGACGGGTGTAATCGGCGGTTCCATGGTGCCCCCCGGCCCCCCGCTTGTCATCCCAGCTTGCGGGCTCAGGGCCCCATCAAACGGTGGGACATTTGCACTGGACCTGTGAGCGAGCGGCCCATTTCTGCCCCGTCCCCCTTGCATTTTTGTAGAAAGAGAAGGGTTCGATTGAGGCCAGACGTACTTCCGAAAGGTGGGACTGGGCAACGTCGTCATTTATAAAACGGGACGATCATCAGATGCCACCGAAATTGTGTTGGACTCCAGCTCGGTCGGGCCCTGCTTCAGATACCAGTTACTACCTGAAGCAAATTAACTGGTGGCCATAATCGCAAAAGGAAAATTAAAAAAATAGGAGAGAAGAGACCTTCGCAATCCGGCACAGATGCTGAAATCTCTAGAGTAAGAAACTGCTTTTCATTCACGTGCCTTAAGTCTTTCCGCCAAATCTTGAGCAGGGAGTTTTTCACATCCAAGAGCTTCACATTAGCCAGGGGGAGTGGCTTGTGCTGCAAACATACACACAGACGCACGCATGCGCACACCTGCACACGCATGGCGCCTCTCTCCAGGGACGCACATTTACAATGCTAAGCAGTGACCCTATTCGGCCCTGCTTTCGTTA
>JAODJX010000035.1:20720536-20733505 GCA_026776945.1 Isichthys henryi | reverse complement strand
CACACTTTTCCCCCCCCCCCCCCCCCCCACACACACACACCAGCCGTCTCTCCTTAGGGTATAACCCACTCCCACCCTATTCTCCACACCCAGATGCTTTAACTTCCCTATTAGAAAAGGCTGAGGAGCGGAGAATTCTGTGAACAACCTCAAAGCCTTCTAGAAGAGATTGGCTTTTGAAGGATAAACCCTGGGATTAGAAAGAGATCCCTTTGGATTGGTGAGCTCGGCATTTTTCCTGTGGGTCCCCACAAGACTGGCACTGAAGAGATATTCACCAGCTGACTTCAACAACTGTCTCATACAAGAGTGGAGAAAATACACTGGTAATAATGCATATACAGCATAACACATATTCAAGTGGATTTACATTTTTGTTCAGAGCAGCACTGGGAGCAACAGACAAACAGCTCTATTTAGGTGTTTCACATAGTGACGAATGCCCCTGAAACGTGTGCCGACTTGACTTCCTGCTTATCGCTGTCTTGCAGTGTTAGAATTAATCTCTTTAGAATTTGGAGTCCCCTGGACATGTCAGCAGAATACATAGGATGCTCAGAGTCCAGATCCCAGATAAGTGGAATAATAACTTTTGTCGCTTGACTTATTCTGACCAGGAAGGTCAGCAGATCATCGAGCCTGCACTGCAGAGCTGGAGAAGCACAACGCTTAGACATTTTCGCATCTCACCTGGCCCCGAGGTGTGGGGCAGCCACAGACACACACTCCCCTGTGTGTTTGACAATACCTATGCGTACCCGCTAGTTAAGAAACGCACCTTCTTTGTTTTCAGCCCGTAATTCGGCTTAACGGTGGATGAACAAGAAAAGGAAGTCCCTAATCCTATTACGGCAGCACCTGAGCCGAAATAGCTAATCCTGTTTAAACTGGCAACACAGCCACTGTAATCTCCCCCTATCCTGATGTTCAGCCTTCTCCACTGCCGCCCGCAGGTGGGAATGCAGTTTATCATCACATAGGAGCAAGGACACTGCCATGAGTCACACCACTACCTGGATTACTCCATGAAGACAGATTATTCCTTCATATTTCTTCCTATTGCTACATTACAGAAATGCATGCATATGCAGAACGTAAATGTTAAGCGACATGCTGCCCAAACTAGAGTTGCACTGATTGGCCAGGGATTGGAACTGTCCTATTTTCAACGTGCTCAGCCTGGACCGGAGAACGACTGATCAGTCTCATGTATTTCCGATACCGAATCAGTCCGTTTCACACATGCACTACACATCATACGCACAGCAGCGCAGGCAATAGCCTCACAGCCGCTTGCACGCTCACAGCAACATGTCGTTAGCGTGGAAGTTCATCACTGAGTGAAGATGACACAGAGCTTGCAATTTGTAATACATGTAAACCAAAGTAAACCATTGGGGAACCACCATAAAAACGTGGTGAAACATCGGAGGTAAACTTTACACTAATTATTAAACATATACTACATAATCTTGAAAAGGAATAATCATTAAAATTGCAAAGTAAGCTAAGGTTTTTTCCCCATGACAGAGAAAATACATTTTAGCGAAACTTTAACCCACTGCGTTATGATATTTGTATACTATGGAGGTATGAAAAAGCCTTAATCTAGCTGACTAGCAATATAAGATTGTATGTATATAACACGCGATGTCGGTATTAATAATATTATACTGCGCCTATTATTATTTGAAAGAGTACAGTACACTTCAGTTTTATTTGGTGGTTTGTAACCTGTGGATTTTTTTTTATTTTAAGATGAGTAAAAAAGAGAAAATGCTTAGTGTCATGTTATAAGTCATTGATGTAACTGGTACACACTGGTATACTGTATATCATATACCAAATAACAAAAAGCATAAAAGTGATATGTAACATTAAGCTGAACAAAACTATGTATGATATTGTGTGATCGCAATGAAGACACGCTTTAGCATAAATATGGTCATAGCTAAAGGGTGGTTTCTGAAATAAGAGTTGTTAGCCATGACACCATTTTCACTGTACTAGGTACTGTATGGTACTTTCGGAACTAAAAATTCAGTAGTTTTCACTGATTTCTGGTCAGGTACCATTAGCAAAAGTACCAGTACCAAAAGTACCAAACCAGCCGGGGTCCTTCTTCGGCAATTCGGTATTTTGGGGTGCGACTTGCAAAACTTGAAAAAGTTTTTTTTTCCAATTGATAATGCAAATAACCTGCCTCACAGATGTCGATTGATAATGCAAATAACCAGTCTCGCAGATACAAAATATATCGGCAATCCTGAAAAAGTATTCCTGCAAACTCAAAAAACAATGATAAACAAAGTAAAAAAATAAGTAATAATATTAGATGTGTCGACAAATGAAGAGACCCAAGCTTTAAGTGTGATCTGGTTGGAATGTCAGATTCAATGAAATGTGGACGACAGGGCAAGACAGAAAAATTATTTTGTATAATTTCTAGGGCTGCACGGTGCTGGAAAAATTTCAAATACTGCAATATGATTTTGTTGCAATAAATACTGGCATATTTATAAAAGCAAAAAATAAGTTTAAGATAAATTTCTTAAAAACCCATCCAGGAATGATTTAAACAGTAAGGATGAAAATGATAGGCTCAGTGAGTACAAGCAGAGCTTACGCAAAAACAGCAGCAGTAAACTTTAAACTGATTTTTAAACATATACAAGATAATCTGAAAAAGGCATAATCATTCAAATTACCGGGCTTGCTAAATTTTGTTTCGTATGACAGAATAAAAATCTTTTAGCGAAATGTAAATCCCACCAGCGCTTTCTCGGACAGTATGAAAAAGCATAATCTCAACACAGCTGACTGTTGCGATGTGAGAGTTACATACGCAAAACATGCGATGTGGGTATTAATATACTGTAGTCATTTTTCAAATTCCATACAAAATACCCCACCTCACATCATGATCTTATCATTCAGAGCTGGAACCTGTTTTTATGCCAACAGAAAACCAACACAAGAAGTACCATTTTTTTGGTTCCGTAGGCTGTAATTTAGCTACATTGACGATATGGCCTCCCCAGTCATGCTTATTTTGCTATCTAACATTTTTGAAAATTCACAAAGCTTTTTAAATAATAAGAAATATACTTACTTAGCTGTAATGTGGCAAACATCATTGTGGCAACCAGAGTGCTACTGATAAACATTTACCATGAGCCTATAGCATTTAGCAATTATACTTAATAATAAAATAAATGCAATTTAAAAATTGTTCAAATGAACTTGAATGATGCCATTGAGAAACAAATGCGGTCTTGGACATTTGCTAGTTCGGCATGGTTTTGCTGACGCCCGAGGTTGCGGAGCTTGTCTTTTCCATGGCTTATATTTTTTGTCACCTAGGACATTGTCATTCAAGGATTTTCCCCTAACCGACATAATTCCAGTTTGGAAGGGAAATAAACAAAAATAGCATCTATCGCATTTTAAAATTCTCTCCACATGTAAGTCATGCTACTGCAGCGACTACCATTATAAGTAATATTAGTAAGAAAAACAACAAAAAATTAAATATGATAATATCAGTGACCCACAACCCTGAAGTAAGACAAATGGTTACAGAAAATAGATCGATAGATGGGTGGATATGAGTGAGTCGTCGATGAACAGTTGGAAGATGTATGGATGGAATTAGAAAGAGAGACAGAGAGATATGATGACAGACAGGCATATAGATAGATACTGACCTGCATCTAGCATCATCTGAACCCCTATACTTTATCTTTTTCATACCTACCACTCTGCATAGCTTTAGCAACATTTTTGCAGGGAGCTTGACTCCCGTGGGTCTCTTGTAAACCAGGTCCTGTCATTGTGATGCTCAGGCCTTTTCAGGTGAAGGTAAAGGGCAAGGGTTTTTTTTTGGAAATGACAAATATTTCTCCAAAAACCAGACACACGATTCCCCTGTTGTACATACACAAATGCATTCCAACTACCCATTCTGCCTGCTGATACAAAGCTAGGGTGACTTACTTCTATCCATTCTCTCAATGACCAGCCAGTGGTGTATCTGAATTTCCCCATGACCAAAATGCAGTAATATGCTAAACCACACCCAATTAACCACACTCTGCAGTGTGGCTGCATCCATGAATTTGACTGTTTCAGGACCCCAAACTATGATCTGATATAGTGTGTGTGTCTTGTCACAAACCTTTCACCTGAACCCTTTCAAAACTCCAATGAAAATTTTATTTGAATTGGTGTTGCTCTGGAGAGTCTATGACAAGCTCAGTGGAGGGCCATTCACACACTGATTCCAGCCAGAATGGACTGCTATGTAGCTAGTAATATTATTGGATACTCCCCGCATGTTTACCTAGTGCCTATTTCACAACTAATTCATCACAGTTCAAAACCCATTTGGTTTGCTTTGTTCTAGCTTATTGCTAAATTCCACACTAAATCATTGCACTTCTGCATTATGACCCTAACTCATCCAGGATCTTATCTAGGAAAATATTTTAATTTAGCCTAAATTTCCCATGTACGGTTATCGAATCAAGAATAAGGTGAATATAATATTTTATGGCCAAGAATCCATTAAACTGCTATTACTTATCAAGCAAAATACTGTTTTGAACATTGACTATAGGAAATATTGATACATTTGGAAATACCAATGATACACATCAATAAAAATTAGTTAGCAGTGATATGGCCTTATTGCCAGAATTTTTATAAAAATTACAAAAAAATTCATTTGCAAAATAAATTTGTGTCATTCAGAGATTTAATTACAAAACTACATTCTGTAACATCAAAACACATTTCTGGTCCAGTTTGTTACAGATTACGAGTGACAAAATTTTGTTTTTCAACTCTATTCATTGAAATATTAATAGCTAACGTTCATATTTTGAATTGTCTTCTATAAATCAAAATCGCTGACTTTTTGAGTGCAGTAATTAATTTGCTGATTCCCAGTTTCCCATTTGTCCTTGGTCCCATTAAAAGGTGAAGGGTAAAATATTCAGTGAATATTACATGAAATCCCAAAGTCATTTATAAACTTATTTACAATTAATAATGCAGCATGCTGTGAGTTCACACCGAAGAAACATATGAAAAAAAATCAGTGTTCATTAATAGATTTGTTTACCTCTCTTCAGAATATGCAAATTCATTTTTGTCAGTTGAATACATCTCATTCTGATTATAGACCTCTTGATTACAGGCACATAACCGTTCTAATGTATCAATCAGACCATCGATAATAAAAAATATTGATTTTTTTAATTACGCTAAAGAAAAAGTTTACAAGCTGAACATAATACAGCAATAATTTGATCTGTGTGTCTATTTTTTATGTATCTAATAACGTAATATTGCTGTTAATGAGTAAATTACAGGTTGCGCATTGATTTTATGAGGACAGGATTTACATTATGAAAGTAGCATGTGTGGCAGCCAAAGTTACTCCCCCATAAAACATTATGAAGGCTTTCATACGATCGTCGTAAGCATAAAAAGTATAGTAAATTAATTTGAATGACAAGTTTACCTAAACACTTGATTGTGCTGAATATAAATATTGCGTCGAGAAATAAGCGTAAAGGTTCACTGTATGCAGTACTCATTCAGACATTTCACATTATAAATGCAAACAAAAGTATCCTGCGATTTTAAGATGTGTGTGGTCAACAAAATTCGGATGAAAAGACAATTCAGTGATTGAAACAAATGACATTTCAAAGTCTGTTTACTAGAACAAACTATGTTCTAATAAAAAATATAAAAAATAAAACATTGTTGTCCTATTTAAGGTTTTATGGAGGAAAAATAAAGTACAAATAAGGTGCATGCATGCATGTTTATTTCTTTACCTAATGCCGTTACAAAAATTATATGATGTAGACAAACTGTGCAGTTTTCTGGGTAACAAGCTAAATGCTAATGTTCTCCACAGTTAAATCAAAAGGGGAACAAATTTAAGTGCCATTCTCATGGCCCAGGATACAACAAAATACAACTGGTAAGTACAACTGAATGCGTAGTTCCTTAACATTTTGTTTTCATGTCACTTTCCATCTATGTCCTTTTTTTGCCACAAAAGTGCATCCACGTCTGTTGAACATGCACGTCCCTGTAAATACCACGACGACACCTATGGTAACTACGATAAGGCTGTAATGTAAAAACGGCAATGTTCACATAACAAGCCCAGTTTAAGCGATATGGCATCAACAGCAAGTTTAATTTAACAATATTTTGATTTCTTGACCATCTGCTGCACAGTCAAGGTATAAAAATTTCTAAATGGCTAAAGGAGTAAAATAGTGTAAACCTTATTTGTATTTTATTGATTTGTAATGAATGCGCCTACACAAAACTGCTTTATCAACAAATATCAATGATTCCTAAAAATGCTTAAATGATAAATATAATGTTGGCTACATGGTGTAGATCAGGGTGAGAATTTATTTCTTTTCGAGGTTCTCTAGCTACGCGTTACAGGAGTAGAAGGTTGAGAATTCTTGTTTTCAAACTGTTCCAAACCCCAACCACATACACCTCCCAAAAAAACAATAAACCCCCAAACCTCTACACAAAAGTCTTTCCTGTAGTCAGGAGAATGACAGGTCTGACACATCTGCGGTACAGGAAAGACCCCTCCCAGGTGTCTCACGAGCAAAACACTACTCTTCTCCCAAGCTTTCATCTTTTCCATTCTTCTTTTTTTCCCCAAATCTCAAATAAGTTGAACCATAAAGCCTGTAGTATAAGAACTCTTCAGCAACTCCTTTTTCAGCAAAATAGGAAGACTATTTGTATTCAATGCAGATGTTTGCTTTCTGAATTAGGTCTTAAAACACTGCGGGGAACATGGACAACCCAGCCATGTGGTGGAGAAGAAATTAAACTGATTAATGCATGATTCTTAATTACAAACCAGACAATGATGGCTGACCATCATTTGATAAAGGCGGCAGACTGTTTTTTCCCCCGAATTTACCGAAATACCTAAGAGACAAATGTAATTTTACAATAATTTTAAAAATATACTCAAAATGACATGAAGCAAAGGGAGTTTAAATTACCATTAAAACATCACCGTAAATAATAATCTATTTAATTTTCTTAACGTTTAAATTCCATGGTGCTTTTGTAAAAAAATGACACATCTTCATAACTAAACTGAACAGACTATGAATTCCTTTTCAATAATCAATATTGTATATTGCACATATACCATATTGTGCTTCTGTACACTTTCTATCTTGCCACCATAAACTAAATTATACTTTACACATTTATGCACTGCGTTATAAATCAATGAGCTCCGATTTCCATGCATCATTGTAGGTTATTACTTATGAACCATTACCCAAGTAAATCAAGTTGAGAAAATAGCTTTAATCAGGGTCCCAGCAATCTTGCAAAAGAAGTAAGCTTGTTGTTTAAAGATTCTTATGAAAAATGCCCATTTATTTAAGCAATACCTGCTAGTAATGACTTAAATTATCAGAAAGATGCCACCAATTTCAGTAATGACACCAAAACCTTCCGAATTATTACCTAAATGACTTACATTCATAATATCCATCATATGCAAATGCAAATATCAGGAAATAATGTATATATGTATCATTAAGTTTATGGGTAAGTGTGCATATGCTTAGAAATTAATTATACCTCACCTTAGCCGTTCCCCTAATGTACCCCTAGAATGAATGAAGCTTAAAATGCCATCATTTGTAAAATGTCATCTTTTACAAATACCCTACAAATACTCAATAGAAGGCCTTCATGTGAAATAAATTGAATTTAAGGTCTAATATGAGACTGTCCTTGTTACAGTTTTTTTGTATTGTAGTCGTTACCCAGAGCGATCATATGGTAAACACATTAGCATTCAAAATGTATATTTCATACAAGCATGCAATCAAATGCAATCACTCCTTTGTATACATTCTTAGTCAAGTTTCATACTCCAGCATTATTCATGATGCAACATCACCTTTTCCATACTCTGTATTAATCACCTTTAACATTGTACCACAATTACATCAGCTTAACAAAAGAAAAATCACTGTTAACCAACTAACGAGAAATATCCTGAGCGGGATTATATTATTCAGATTTCTTAGCTATTCACGTTAGTTTTAAAAACTAGAAGGGCTATTTTAAGAGCAAAACAGCCTCTATATATAATAAAAGGATCTGGGGCACATTTCCCAAAAGAATCACAGATGATCGTAAGTTGTACTGAGCTCCACTGAACTTACAATCATCTTATTATCACTATCGTGCTTTTGGGAAATAGAGCCCAGGCCAGTGCTGTTCCCAAACAGGAGATACACAGGGTGATTAATTGATAGCATGCATAGAAGACAATGACCTGATAACATGCACAGTGTGCACTTCGAAAACCTAACAGTTAGAAGTCAGGATTCAGGGTGTCCATTAGTCACGCACAGCCTTGGCGGACTGCCAAAACCAAAATGTGCTCAAACATGCAAATGTTGACAGCTAAGGATCCATTTTACAGCAAGAAAGTTTTTAAGCTGTTTTTGCAAAACTACCAACAAAGACTGATACAATTACTAAAGTCAATTTTATATCTGAATTTATCTACGCTAGCGAAGATATTCAGTTAATGTTTCAAGCAGCAAACCGTAACATTAATGGCAAGCTTGGCGCGGCATATGTTAGCTTAATATCGAGGAATCTGTGTCAAACACATATAATGTGAAAATATACAATAACATTTTTAGTACAATTTTTTCTTCAGAAAGATTCTTACGTAGTCTTAGAGATACTAAGTGATAACGTTAGTAGTTCATTAACCAATGGTCACTGAAGACAATATCAATAAATGCGAATTTCATTAAAATTAGCAATAATTACACTGAGGTGAATACCAAAAGGCTAGTAGGCAAGTGAATTTTTACTTCTGACTACATTCCAGGCATTGTGAAATATTTCCATAATGTCCATATTTGTGCAATTTAAAAAATATTTTCTAAATTCACTGGCATGTAAAAAGGAAGTTTTGTTTATTTAGTTATAATATCTTTATTGATTTTTGGCAGAGGATATAAGGACAGCAAGTGAAAGAGCCAGGTAGGATTGGCCAATATTATGGTAGTACTTCTACTTTTTGAAATTTATGCAATGACAAACCCAATTTCATGAGTATGTTTAAAATGAATTGCCATTAGAAACGACAACATTTCTGTTTCCGCATTGCAGAGATAACACCACACATAGCGTTCAGTTCATTTACTCAATAATACTGCGTATAGCTAATGTTTGCATCTTTCAGAAATGAACTTCAAGCAATGGTAGGTTAAATACTACTTTCATTCTTCTACAAACAAGGATGATACCACGTTTTGTTTTTTTTTTTGTTTTTTTAAACACAGACGAGTCTTCAACACAAAAAAAAAAATGCGGTTTCTCAACTGAAATTTCTAATTACTCATCCTACCATCACAAATAACAAAATACGTTGAGTCACTAAATCGGGTTTTTTTTTCGAAGAAATTAACAAAACGTGAATAAATTCCAGAGGAAGCTAACACTGAGCTTCGAAAATGTCATGTCTTAATCAAAATAAATAATGAACCGCTGCAATTCTGGAATGTAAATTAATTTATGAGGAAAAATTAATGTGTGACTGAGCACATTCTTCTTGAGTCATTCAGTATATCTTTGTTTTTCCTCTATATGTCTCATAAGGACCATTTTACAGGGAACAGTTCATGGTAGCAATATGCACTGGTTGTTGAATAATACGTGAGCACACAACATTTTAATATGCTTAGCTACCATTTATTTATAAGTCTATTAAAATGATTTAGTTCATAAATGTAGCCAACCATGGACCTGCTCTAGCATTTTTTTTCAATTTGTTTTGCAGCAGGTAAAGCTATTGCAATAATAGTAAATAATAATGATAATAAAAAAAATTCCAGAATTAATTCAGGACCTCAGTAATAAGTCACTGCAAAAAGAAACAAATGATCTTCAGCCAAAACTCAGATTGTACTAAAACATGTGTGTCTACTCAAAGAAGCAAGTTTGAACACCATTAGAGTAATTCGATTAATGTTTTTATATCCCTAAAAGCCAAATAATAATGTAAGGAAGCAGTAATGAATAATAAACTAATGTACCGTGCGTACGCATCAATAAAAAAAACAACTATTTCCAGAATCTAATCACAGAAACACCACCAATACTTTTATATGCTACCACGCCGACAGACATAGGTGTATTTATGAAATGTCTGCTTTTAGAAATAACAAGCCATTAAGATGTTTAACGATTAGTCTAACAGTTTATGGCCTTACACTGGTTAAACTAATGTTTAACCTTACTATAAGGTGAATGCATACTGCATAGCTTGATAAAGTTCGTAACATAACACATAATGCTATATTATTGGTCGTATGGGATTTTAAAATGTAACGAGGTGTGTGGATAAAAAAACAAGGCAAACACGCATCCTCTATTTGAGGGACATTTTCTTGACGTCTTTGAGGGTTGTTCCAAATAAGGGCTTCAGCTGTAGTCTTGTCAGGTATGACTCTATAATGTATGGTAACATTCAGCCCAACATCTGGAGAGAAAGATGAGAAGGAAAGTTCGAGCGGAAGACTGCAGTCTCCTCATTTAAAAATGAAAGTGAGTCTATGTACAGTGCTACTCAAGACTGACCAGCACCAGAACTCATAATGTGCAACAGATTTTAACGTGCTCAGGTACATTTGTGACCGAATCATAGAACGACTACGACCATGTCAACCGTGTTTAGCAGAGCTGCAGAAACATCTGCTCAAAGAAAATTTCCCAACACAACTTTATAAACAAAAGTTAGAACTAAACTATAATGCTGTTTGTTTGGAGACTGCTATGCATATTTCTCTCTTTATAAATTGAAAACCCACAAAAAATGCTGATGGTTACATATAAATATTCGAACATGATATGCCGATGTAGGGTTGATAAACGATAGTAGCCTCGAATAGTATGTCTCAAAATAAATGTCTGTATATTCACACCACCGTTCAAACTAAAATCATTAACAGAAATAGAACACAAGCCATTACTCATTATGTCATCGATATTTGAATATTCAATATTTAAATGACTAAACAGCTATACTGGCTGTTGCATACAATGTACACTATGCTAATTTAACAGAGTCTGTCGTTTTCCACATAGTCTCATGGGTGAAATAAACAGATGAAAGTAAGCAAAGGAAAGTTTATGAAAAGTCACTGACGTGCACATCCATGAAGCACACTGCATACTGACCTTGACTGCCAACAAAATTAACAGTAATCGAAAGGAAAACTAAATAAGAATTAGTTGTATGGTGTCTTATTAAACAAGGCAGTGTTGTGATGTCATGCCGTTATTTAAAAAAGCACTTGCATTTGCTAATGTAGCACTGAACTCTTGAATTACTATTCTATATCTGCATTTGAATAATATGTAATGCTATTGGCATTGTAATTATATTATGTGTTAGCACTGCAATATTGTATTCACTTTCAAAGGCCTCAAACAGAAGAATGGTATCTATTACTAACTACCATAAAACAATTGATATGTTTTGCTCTCAAGAATAATAAAATAGGACATTCAAAACCCAAACAATAATTCTGTTGTACGCCATAAGAGGTAAACTACTTGCACAATAAATGATTAAAAATGTTCGGCATTACAATTTACCTAATTTCAGAAAGAACATAAAGACCCTTTTAGAATCATGCAGGATTAGCCTTGATGTGTTTATACCTACAGAAAAATTCTGTGACAGGGTGAAATTTCTAAGCGTACATATTGCTTCCCAATCCTTACCAACAAAAACTGTGCCCTTGAGATGTTCAGCAAATATACTTTTTTTTACAACACAATTACCTATCCATCTGAAAAGCATAAAACAACATGAGTGATCCAATAAAAAACAGCTTTGCAAACTTTAAATGACTGTATTATTGCTGAAAACATCCACAAAAAATATTCTCAGACAACAGCACGTCCAGCCAGATAAAAAAAAATACACGTTGGAAATTATGCTTGTTGCCATTTATGTATTGCCTGTAAGTTTGCACTTAGGTCGTTCAAGAAAGAGTGCAGGTTAAAGTGCACAAGATATGTTTTCTTGCTGATAGATGCTAACCGTAGAGTTTCAGTTCAGGTAAAGCTATTTCGAAATAGATGTTGCGAAATCGCATTTGCTTATACGTCTAATTGTTTTGTTTCGCTTAGCAATAGCAGGTACTAATAGATACATTTATGTGTTATCAACTATATATGGTATTAAAGGAAATCAAACTGTATTATGTGATCCTTCTATTGTTCTGTAATTAGAAGTGCAAAATAAAAGTAGCTGAAAAGGAAGCCGCCCTCCGAAGTCGGCTGAGTCGAGTCAAGAGACAAGTCTCTGTGACCGGACCGGGCTTCCCTCGCAGCGAGATAAAGAGTTCACCGGTGTGGCGTTTGCTTTGTGTTCAGAGATCGGTTACCCAGCGAGGGTCAGCCACATAGGCTGGTCCTGACAACACACAGGGCAGATAACAGTCTTATTAATTATGCCTTGTTATGCCTTGCATGGACAAAACCTTGCTTAACATTGGTGTAGAAACACTCTGTCCCCATATGCGAAGTTACCCATGCTCACCTCAGGTCATTTTATTTAATGAAGCTTTGAACCTAGATTACTGATGAGAGAATTTCGCTTTGATAGTAACTGTTTCTGTAGACATTATGCACTGCTTTAATCTTGAATGAGCTAGCATACCTTTGTCCCAAAAAGAAACAAATTTAATTTTTAAAATACTCCATTCAGTTTCTTCATATGGCAAACTAAAAAATTTAAACAACAGCAATGCTTTTTTTGCCTCCAGAATTCTTCCTTCTAATGTTTTTTATTAGTATTTTTTTTTTTTTTTTTTGGGGGGGGGGGCACACTAAATAATAAGCAGCTAA
>JAODJX010000035.1:20699717-20715338 GCA_026776945.1 Isichthys henryi | reverse complement strand
TACAATAAAGTTCACCTGGATCTCTCTTTACGCCCACTACTTAATTAATGCTGCCTTTAATTGCCATTGTTCTGGAATACAGAACCACATGAATACAATACTTGCTTGATTGCGAATCAGACTAAACTTGGCCCAAGAATTTCGTTGGAAGGAAAACCAACATATGTACAACCTTCAGTCAGCCTCAGTGTCAGACCCCGGATATAAAGAAGAATAACTAATCTATAATTGAAATAGATAGATTTGATAAGAATCGTAAATTAGACAGAAATAGTTTTGATTTATGCGACAATAAGGTTCCCTCTAGATAAATTCCAGATAAAATCTTCAAATCTTTTTACAGGATATTCTTACATCACAGGATAAATTTGACTGAAAATTGAGGAGCAGATGAAACAGACGCGATCTATACCTCATATTCGACACCAGGCGCAGAATAGAAACAACCCAAAACCAAAGGTTAGGTTACTTTTTTGTACGTATTTTTATCGTGATACTTTATTATGTAACATTTAACTCATAGAGTACTGTAGAATAACTCCCGGCGCATAGAACCAAAACACTTAATATTTGTATAAAACGTGCCAAACCATATTCATAAATGAAAGCCCACAAAAATTACTGAGTGTACATATATGCACTCAAAGACATGGGAATACAGTGGCAGGGAAAAGGATCAGGAAAGGCACAGCTGGGTAACAAGCGGTGGCCTTTGCAAAAGTTCTGTTGATATAACCTAAAGTCTGTAAAGACACCTTCAAGGAAACTTGTGAAACCGCAGTCTAACGATCCCGTCCTAAGTCTCCACATCGCTCAGCTGCGCAAACTTTAAGCAGCCGCATCACTTGCAATCGATAAAACCATACCAATACCCCAGACTGCAGACTGCAATTAAAACCTGTCCGGAAATATGGAAAACAAGCCAATAGATGCAATAGCTTTAAATGCTGGCGAAAAATTATTTTGAGGGAATGCATTTCCAGGGCATATATTATCAGCTTAAATGAACACTGATGTGGTGTGGGGTTGTGTTGTGAACGCTGGCCCTTTCCCATCCTTACCTGGGATTTGAGCTGTTCCAGTAGACTGCATATCTGTCGGAAATCACCTTGCTATCGTCCGCCCACACCGAGACCCAAGATATGAGGGCAACAGCAAAAAGTGACAACTCCATTTGGTAAGCTGAAATGTTCTTGTCCATAGGGCCAACACCGAGCGGGTGCCTTTTCGAGCTTCTTTTCCCCCCCAGTCGATTTAATGCAGTTTTCACCAGTTTAAATGCGTTTGCTTTTTAGATGATAATAAGGCTTTCGTGGTCTAAATTCCAGTACATACATTTGGAATCCTAGTCTTTCCCACATCTGAGAAAACGATTCAAATCCTCAGTTGTAAATGTACCATTTACAGATTCCTCATCCGTATCATCAGCAATGAAAACATATATCAAAAGTTTTTACAGAATTGCGCAAAAAGGTTTAAAGGTAGATTAGTCTTTGCATGCCAGGAAAGTCCCACGTAAGTAAACATAAATTCCGCGTTCAGACCGAAGGTAATAAAGGTCTCTATTTGGCTGCTCTTATGCACTGGTTAGTCGGACTGTTTCTATATCCAAAAAACTCCATTCTCCAGATTTGATTCACGAAACGTACTCTAGTCATGTCCTTCTTCGGACTCAATCAACGAGCAGATGCGTCGCTTTATCTTCTGAACCCATTTTCCTCCCATAAACTTACTTAAACTTCAGCCTTAAAAAGCAGACACCATGCTCCCATTGACTCGTCCGTCCTCACGCTGCAAACAGCCATGCATCCCATACTTTTCCCACATGCGGCGCCGATCTTGATGACCACGTTTGCGAAGCGAATTACGCTGGCGATTTTGGAAATGTTTATTTCATTCAGACGCCTCCTGGTTTAGGAAAATCCTCTTCTGGAAAAGTGAGAGACAACCTTTCATCATTTCTGCAGCACAGCAACACTGAAGCCAGTTAAATGGACTGGCTTGCAAGAATTGTCCGGTTTTCTCATTACCCCAAGCGATATAGAGAGAGTAGGGTTGTATTTATTTCTTATACTGTCCTGTGCTCATACCTTTCGCTCCACTCCCGCTTTCTCATAAAGTATGAGATGTTTTAGTTATTTGTGCACCGCCGTCCTCCTCCTAAGGACACAGCAAATGCCCGAAGTGGCTGCGTGAAGACAGCGCGTCAGTCGCAAAGTTGCTGCCGCTCCTGCGTTTTCTGCCGAGAGACGGCCAGTTCCGCTCCATGCCTAAAGGTTTTCTCCCCCCTTGCCGGCGTGTGCTGCGCAGCCCAGTTGCGTTGACATGAAGGGAGGGTGGGATGGGGTGAGGTGGGGGGGATCGCACGATGGTTTTCTCTCGCGTCCTGCCCGTCTTTCGCCGCACGTCTCACTCCCCCTGGCTGCTCAGCCTCCATTCACAGCGTGGGCTCCGCGAAGGGCGGGGCGCCGCGCCGAGACCTTGCCTACTTACTGGGCTTTTTCAATCTCGGATGATTCAGTCTTTTCTTTTTTTCCCCCCTAGATTGGCAATTTGAATCCGAAATCGCGGTGAGTGTTTGATTTATATACCACGATGATTTATGACTGCGGATTATTCTGAAATTGTAACTGAGGAACGCCAGAAGAAAAAAAAAAAGTTTCTTTTACGCAACGACTTACTTTGTCATCGTTACATGGAGCCATACCAGGATACCACCTGAATGTATTTAGAGGTTACAGCGGGGGGGAACTGTTGCTTTGAGAAATATTCATGAGGCAGTAACTTTGTTCTTACAGCACAGAATTTGAAGATTGCAGGTGGCACACACTAAAATGCTGTCTCTCACATGCCCGAGGTCAGCTGCAGATTCTGCATCTGCCTGTCCACTCTTTACCTTGTAATTTCTCCTTCCCTTCCCCTTTTCTCTGGTCTCTCGTGGTGGGAATCTGAGAGCGGTCCCGGCTGTCCTTAGGAGGAAGTAGACGGAACATTCCACAGCGCGTGATTCAGCATCGATTAATATTTAACTGTCCAAGGGTGGTCAGGAGTTGAGGAGGAAGATGGAGATCAGAGAGATGCTTAAGAAAAATACAAATGAAAATTTAATTCTCGCTTTACAAAATGGCAACTAGATAAATGGTGCAAACTTATTAAAGTTTCAGAAGGTTTTCATGCATAAATGTATGTGCCGTCGGGCGGGCGGCCGGCCTACTGCGATGCGACCAAGGCCTCTGCAATCGTTACTCTCAGTCAAAGAGTCTCGCTAAAGGACTGAGCCAATCGAGGAAACGTGTCTGATCAGCAAAAAGTGCCACTCTGTCAACATCTGAAGGAGAGTGTCTTCGGTTTGTACCCGGGCCTTGTGCAAACATTCGTTTCAGTGTCCTTTGGTGTGTCCTCCTGTGGTTTCCCCTGAACTGAGGGCTTCCTAGTTTATTTGGTGGTTTATACTTCCCGGCCGGGGTCAATTAACCAAATGGCACATTGAGAAGGAATCTTTTGCTCTCTTCTTTAGTGGCACGGTTATCCGGTATGGTATTGTTTTTCCAATAAAGGCTGTTCCGTTTAACCTTGACATCCTACCAGTTTTTTTGTAACTGTTGTTTTTGTTGTGTTGTCTTTTTATGCTGACAAATTTGAATAAGATTTTCTGCTAAATTATTCATGAATGCAATAAACTGCATTCTTTAAATTTCGGCTCCTTCACGGGTACAATGTGTTTTCGAACGTATATTCGCCCTCCCCCTCCCCCTCCCCGAAAAAAAGAAAGACTCCAGAGAGACTTTGTCTCGAAAGGCAGGGTGGAATCACACATTAGTGTCGGGCCTAGTTTTGGGTTAACAAATAAAGGGGCTCAGCTTGGAGAGCTATGTCCCATCTTGCAAACATACAGATAAATGAACCAATAAAAAAGTGAGTGGTCCATTAAGATGGGAGGTGGGGGTGCACCAATGGGGGGGGGGTTCGTGTCCACCAGTGCAGCAAATCCCTGTGCAGGGCACCATCCACACAAGTGGAGGGCAGGCATCTGCGTTGAAGGTCATATTTCTCCCCACTGTTTCCCGTGCCCTGAAGGTTTACGAGACTAATTACATCAGTTCTGGTGTTACATGAGCAGAGGGGGCAGTGGTTTTCTAAATTATTTTCAGCGAGGCCCCCGTTCTATTCTGCCCAGGGGTCCGACTTTATACACGGCCCCAGTAAACCAGATACGATAAACACCTTAATTCTTACATCGCCACCTGCTGAAGAGGGCAGGTAGTGCCGGGCACTGGAAAATCGTTTTTTTTTTCAGCTGTCGCAAAAGAATTTTTGCGGTTTGCCGAGTTGCCCACAGGCCGGCTCACATGCTGGTTTCTGAGCTCCAAAGCAAACTAAATGCTGCATTTCGAGACCAAACATCTAGCTATGTCACTGCATCTGACCAGCAGAGGTCATCATTGCCCGTTTTGGTAATCGAGGGATGCTGAGACATCCACAGTACGTTTCTGGTTTCACTGACCGCATTATTTTATTGCTAATTATCTTTTGAGCTTTTTAGCTGTATTCATACACGTGTTGGATTATTAATCTGGTCTGCAGATTTTTTAGGACATTGAATGTATTATATACTATACACATTTAACCATTCTTTCTTCAAGCAACATATGACATTTGAAAGAAAAAAATCTGTCAGCTTAATAGGTCACTTTCACAGCAATATTCAGGTAAAAATATAAACAGCTCAGGGGATATACGTGTGCAGCTGAGAGACGGGGGGCCACATCTGGTACTTCTTCTCAGAATGATATCTAGCGCACGCCGTCGGCTGCAGAGCGTAAAACGATCCTGGAGGGATCACCGGTACCTTTTTAATGAAAGCTAAGATGAAGTTTGTCATTGTACGGTCATGCCGTGTGACAGCTCACGACGGGGCAGAAGGTGTGAAATGGGAGAGAGGAGCGTCCGCGTGCTGCGAGGGGGGGGCAGGGATATTACACGTTACACTGTGCTGTGCAGACAGCCACATCCTGATATAAACCTGGAAGAGAGAATCAGCACATGTCAATCACAAGTGAGATTACGCTAAGATTTGCCATAGATAATTCCATGAATGCTTAGTTATTCCTGGGACCTGTACTACGAAGCGGGGTTACTGACTTATCGGGGTAACTTGTCGGATTTAAGGTAGTCTGGGCAAAATGTAAGTGAACGAATATGAAGTCCATTTAAGCCGTGGTACCTTAAATTCGACGAGTTACCCCGATAAGCCAGTAACCCCGCTTCGTAGTACAGGCCCCCGTTTTCCTTCTGGTTACTGGACAACGTAAACAAAATCGCCGACTTCTGGTGAAACAATTAAATAAGCTGGCTGACCTGATTGGTGTAAGGCCACTGAATAAGTACTCAAGGCAAGGCACTGTTAGCCTCTGCTGCTGGCGAACAAGGGGAGGCTCTGGGAGAAGCCATGCCAGACCATAAAAATATCACACAGCACATAAGGATTATACTGCACCATGCGCGCGACTGCTGGACTCATGCGACTGCAAGTTTCACATGCATTGTTGGCACTAAGCTGCAGGTCAAAAATGATCCTGTGAATAAAAGCCAAACTAAAACTAAAGTGGACTCCGTTTCATAGCGCCATGCGAATATCTACAAAATGTACACAATCCTAGTGTATCAATCTTATCACACGGCTGGGGGGGGGGGGTTCATCTAACCCTTACACTGCACCCACAGGGTTTGCGTGTTTTGCCCGTGTTGCTTTCTACAGTGACCAAGAAAATATGATGAAGTGGTGTTTTGAAACTACCATTAGGTGAACTGGTGTCTGTAATTGCCCTTAGCGTATGAGTGTGTACCCTGTGGTGGCCTGGCATCTTGTCCAGGGGCGCCTCCTGCCTTGTTCCCGTTGCTTCCTGGGACTGGTTCCAGGCCCACCTTGACCTTGTTCTGGATAAAGCGACTATAGAATATAGATGGAAACATCCTCACATGCGGAGCGGCTGCTTCTAAAACACACGCACGTCTTCAGACACGTATCATCCCTGCGCGCTGCGCAGTTAACAGCCCTGTGGATTAAGTTCGCAGCCTGAAAGCCAATTAGGACGCTTTAGGGAAACAGCAAGCAGGGAATCCTGGGTCACAAAGCGCGAGCCGCGCTAATCAATTCCACACGATTAGCCTTTGTTTAGCACAATTAAGGAATCTTGCCCGTTCAAAGATGTATTGAGAACATACCAATTATTTAATGGGGTTGACTACCCCTTCAATCCTCAGAGTCTTGTGCTAATGTGTACAGTTAGCAGACAGGACACGACCTTCCTTCATTTATTCGGGTCACTTTGCCCCGAGCTCCTCGTATCTGGAATCCTAGATATCGTCACGTAGGGTAATAACCCACAGGGACAAGCTCAGACCGGCCCACGCTGAACGTTCTTGGGAGCCTCCAAAACTTTATCCTCTAATTTTGTAGACTCCATTGCAGCAACGGATGGGTTAATTTGGCCCATTCCAGCAGAGTTCAATTCCAGGGAATGAGTCAGTGTGGTGTGCATCGAGAACAGGCCAATCTAATTACGCCCTGATTCCAGGGGCTCTCACAGATTGCATTAGTCCTGCTCATATGAGTTGGGACTCCAGCACAATTGTTACACCATTAGATTAAGCAGCTCTGAGTTGCAGGGCCGTTCTCTGTGGCCATTGGGGGGGACGAGTGCCAGAGGCAACCATAAGTAATGAATATCATTGCCGGCTCAGTTAACGATGGGAGGACGTCGAACTTAAGCTACATCTGTCTGATTCTTCACCTCCCTGTGAATGTATTGTTGTCGGTTAATGACCAGGAGGATAAAAGGTACCTTGTTTTGAAGGCGTTCCGTCTGCATCATCCCATGGCATTTGTTTGCAGCCCTCAGTACCTGATTCCGAAGGCATTTTCCATGGAACAATGGGGGAAGGTCGTGAATGCTCTAACGAAGATCTGTTTTTTGGGCATTCATGGTGAGTGTAATGAAAATTTGCAGCACTAGGGGTGCTTTAATTGGCTCGTGTTTTTCCCGATTGTTACGACCTGCCCTATTTAATAGGGTTACGCTTTCTGATTTCCTCTTCCGTCACTTGCATTTCTTCTGCTGATTGTCTGCTTCGGTGGGAGGTTCCCTTCTCCCACCCCATCGGTGGCCATTTCTCAGTGAGCGGCCCGCACTATAGAAACTACACACAAGGGTTTTTCCCTGAACCGTTGTGATTGGCCAGTCACGTGGGTCCTCTTACCAGCAAGGGCCAACAAACCCGCAGCGCCCTCAACCCAAATCACGAAGCGACAACCATAAAATAAGGCTTAATAAGCAAGTGCAGTAATGTTGAACAACGGGAAATTGACAAGAAAATTTGGTGCTCGGGGCCCGGCGGCCAATAAACGAAATGGATGGGCATGGTTCTCACAAACAAAGGCTCATTAAAGTGAAGCGATGGCTTTCTTCCCGCACGCGCTCGGAAGTGACGTCTGTGATTCTCAGGGCTCCTTGTAAAGGAAAAACTTATAAGCCCCATCAGCGGAGCAATGAACTTCCACCGGTCGCCTTCAACTTTCCGCAAATGGCCTCTTTGCGGCTAACCACGGCTACGCGCAGTAGACCCATCTGTGTCAAGGTGCACACGGCACTTCTGTGGCCTCAGAACATTACGCCGGCATCTAATTTATTATCGGCGCATCGGCGCATCTCAGTACACTGCCTTTGCCCCGTTGTGGCGGATCCTCGAATACCCAGGCCTTCATCGACCAACATCGCGCCAATAATAGCATTGCATCATTTCTCCGACAGAAGGGGGACTGGCACTGCACCTCTGTTCACCCACAGGACAGCCCATTAGTTGTTCCGGCCATACTGCGCTGGCCCTTGCGTCGTCTGACTTTCGATACTGCTGGCCCGGATGACCTTTGGATCCTCGTTTTTAATCAAGGAGAAGTAAAACACCGAGCAAGGGGGACCAAGGGAGTTTGTACGCGCAAGGGAGACGCGGGCTGATGTGAATCACCCTGCCTCAGAACAGGTTGTGCTGTCTGCATGTCTGATCACCAGAGAGAGCGGAGACCAGACGCTCTGCCGCATCGCCCACCTGCCACAGGATCCAGATCTCTGCCAGTGTCGTGCATGACTAACCGTTGTTTGTTCTGCTCCCAGTCATTTGTCATGATAAAGTATCTCCGTTAACGAACCCATATGCACAATTTGCTGAAAACAGGTTTATCGAACAGATCACTCTACTCTCTTACAGGACTCCAGCTGAGCCCAGATAAGATAATTGGGTTAATTGTCCTCCTAACCTGTTTAATCGTTCTTTCGAGCTGTTCTTCAAGTTATTCAAGCTAACATTAAAGGTTAAAGACATAAGGTTACACGGGGAAAAGGCACATGCATGCATGTAAAACGCCAATCGCACGAACGGCACCAACCTCCCAAACAAAAGGCAGAGACACCTATTAATACATTCACAGGCCCTCTCTGATAGCTCGGGAAGTTCGATCCTTTGTCCCATTTGGCCTTTTAATGCCTACATTTGTCAGCGTTAGAGGCACAAGCAGAGCCAGGCAGCACTTATCTGCCCAGGATCTGCTTTCCTGGAGGGCTTCCAAGGCACTAATCTGATACAATCATTAGAAAATGTGTTGAACGCTGCTGTCGACAAGAGGAGGACAGCGACCGCGGAGGAGAAGGAGCAGAAAAATGGACCCATATGCCAAAGTCTTTTTTCAGATGATACATGGCTGCAAGAGAGACAGGGAAGGAGGATGGGAAAATAATGCACATGTTTGATTTTTGGGGGCAGCAATGCATGTCTGGGCTCCAGGTGCAGCTATAGCATTTCTTCATAGACACAGCGCTCAGCTTCTCATGATGTTTCCATTTATTCACCATTGCTTCTCTAGTTCATATGGAGTTTCATTGTTTCCACTCTGCATTCTTCAGATCTTATTTTCAATGGGCGTAATAAATATTTTTACACTTGGAAGCTGTAAACCTCCCCTCGAGTGTCTACACCTTGACAGGTCAGTTTTCAAAGTCCGGATGGCCGTGAGGTAAATTGAAAACCGTTTTTTTTTTTCTTGTTATATATGATATTCCAGAACTTTTTTTTTTTTTTTTGGGCCGCAAGTCAACAAATGCATTCTTTACAGCGCTAGAGAATAAATCCCAGGGGATGGATGAATCAGCGTACTCGTCTAACGTAGAGGTGCACGCATATCTATATTTCAGGAATATTTCCACAGGTGGGATAGCTTACAGCTCATGTTCCAGTTGGCTTTTTTTTACAGTTGTTTCATGTAGATGTAACACGGGACTCATCTTTTAATCACGCAGTGCAAATATGGTGCGAATGATAATATAATGAATTTTCCTTGCGTGCACATCTCAGGCCCGCCAAGTTCATCTAGAACACAAAAACTGGCAGAAAAGAGAAAGGCCTGTTGAGTCAGCAGAACAGAGTTGTAACAGAGAGCTGATGAGAAATCATGGTGGTGGAGGGGGTAGCTTAATATATATATTAAACAGCGACCTATATTACCACTGTGCACGTGGGATTTTCAGCTATACCGCCGTCGAGATTAAAGCTCTGAAAATTCACACTAGCGCCACAGAGCGGAACAGCGATACTTATTTTGGGTGTTAAATTCCACTTTAATGGCGATGTAAAGAGTTAACGACTCTGATGTTCCGTTCCCTTAAGCTCAGCGTAGCTATAGCGTTTCACAGCTCCATAATGACGCCGATCAAATGCACCCACACAAAAGACAAAATAAACATGCTGCTGTCATTTGAAGATGACAAAGGACAGCGGGGGAAATGGGCCACTTTCAGAGAGGACGCGTTCTTCACGCATATGCGCGGGCAGCTTTTCGGTTATGAAATATAAAGCGATGGAGTTTTCTTACAGACGTGAAGGCGGAGGTGGGGGGAAGCAGAGATGACATCATCTGATTTGGGCCTTGGTGTATGGGTGGTAGGGCCGCTTTGGCATGGCGGGGGGAATTAAAACAGTGTACAATTGCTACCAGATGGAACATGACCACAGACGACGTGATCAGAAACAGATACTCGCTGGCATGCAGAAAAGAGGGGGGTTCATACGAGTGACCATAGACACGCGCTCCCGGGTCAGGAGTACAACGATGGTAACTTAGTAACTTCTGCTCTCCATCTGAGAGTCGATATTCGCTTCAGGCTGTAAGGAGACCACTTTGCACGCATACAGGCACAGGAATACAGAGCTGATCCGGTTTAATGAGGAATATAATGACCTTCTGACAGTGAATTATGGCGAGCTTTATCTCCACCTAACTGATCCACCTCTTCAAAACCTCCAGAGGTGGTCTAGGGTTTCATCACACTAGGTCTGAACTTGCAAAAGGGTGTCATATTAAGTAGCTTGTTTTCTTAATTGGCTGTAGAAATTTTACTACTTTGCTGCTTAAAGAAAAACAACCGTCTTCCTGCAACATTTAAAGATGATTCTGTCATTGGAACATGCAGTCATCAGTTTGATCAAAACATGCTGTTTGACTTAAAATGGCTGTCAAATAAAAACACAGAATTATGTTAATGATGCATAATATTAAGAATTACTTATTAACAATTGTTCTTTAAAGAAATATTTTTAACACCCATCATTAATTCATATGCGTGATTGGTACAGGCATCTATCCAAACGTGTATTGATCCTTTATAAGAGATACCCGAACGCTTGCTTTAAGGAGCTACTGTTCAGCTGCTCTTGACCTGGGTAATGTGCTTCACTGTGGTGGACGATGGATTCAGTGTCTGCAGAAATAAACCAGAAGCTTCCGCCTGCCCCCAGGCACGCCGCGTAGGGCAGATGGCGTGAGAGATCTGTGTGTACGCTTTCCTTCGCCCGTAGCTTCATATGCTTCTGTTTTGATCGTTTCTATTTTAACATGGAAAACGCTCTTGTCGGGAATCAATAACATCTATCAAGCTTTCACATTACCCCTCGCCCCTGCTCCCGACTGCGAGAGCGGGTGGGAGTTTCCCGTAGCTTCTGCCACGCTTTCTCGACACTGATGTCGTTACCTTGAGGGAAATTGATGGCGAGGCACGCTGAGCCGGGCCGGCGGAGGTGTCTGACAGGCGCTGATCTGCTCGTCAGCTGTCGGCCTGCCAGGACGCCACCGCTAGTTCAGTTCAGATGCTAACTGGGCTCCCGGCTGCCCAGGAAGAACATGGTGCACTTTCCAGGCGTGAGGAGAGTGAACCTTCCTGTGCCATCAACCGACTGGCAAAGTGCATTAACATGAAGCCCCCATGGGCGAAGGGAGGGCCTCCATTTCTGCCCAAGTAAGGCCCAAGGACAGCATATCGGGTCACAGAATGAAGGATTTCACATTTGAGTGATCAGTATAGTTGACACATCAATGTAAGTCTGTCTCGTGCAGCCGACATTTCATGATGTCATGAGGATGCACTTTGCTATCCACCAGGTTGTACGTTACTATGGCATAAAGGCCGAGGTATTCATTTTAAACAGATTAAAAGCCTTTAAATCTTTTAGTAGAGGACGAGGAATCTTTGATAGAAGAGACTGTTTCGTGTCCTCCATTACTTTAGTCAGATGCTGATAGGATGTGATGATGTACTGTCCTTTTTGCTCACTGTGGGGCACACGAGTGCAGCCCAATTACAGTAATCGAAAGCAGAAGATGTGTCCAATTAACAGGTAAAATGGGAACGTAACGGGGAACAGCAGGAAACAGTTAGCGCACGGCAAAAGAGGGGGGAAATTGGCCATTATTTACGTTTCACATGCCAACGCAATTATCTATCAGTGCCACGCTGGCAGGGGAGGGGGGGGGGTGCGCGTGAATAAACAACAGGACAGGAAGAGCTGGCAGGTGCTGGGGGTGGAATCTGACCATCAGAAGAAAGCACTTGCGATGTGAGGCGTTGAACCACATCTTTGCATAATATACTTTTAAGGAAATGCACTGAGCTGTCAAAGAAATCCAAACTGCGTGCCTCGTGTAGGACATGAAGTATCTGTCAGGAAGGGCTTCGCCATTAACATTATCGCTTCACCCTCTTCTGCCGTCTTTCCCCCTCATTCATATGTCAGCCCATGCATGAATGCTCATCTTTTTGCTGCTTACAAAACGCACACATCAAAATGTTTTCCTTCACCTCCACCTTCCCACTGACTCTTCACCGACCCCAGACAACAATTTATAATAATCACGATGACAGTCTTTATGTTGATGTGATCATTCCACAAAGCACCCCGATGTGTGAGGTGGGGGACATCCCGGGTGTGGTTAGCACCGTCCAGGGTGAGGGCGTGGGGTGTGGGGGCGCAGAAAGAAAGCCTTTCCCCACCAAGAATTACCTCACCTTGTGCACACAGCCAACATGGACCCTTGCCCTGTTAAAATCACTGCACCAGATGATTCCAGCTTCATAAGGCTTTTATTTGCCCTTCTGTACTTTCCCAGGGTTGTTATATATGAAATACAGAATTTTGTCTTCATAGCCACGGAGAGTGACTAATTTTACAAGAAACGGGATTTACAGTCAAGGAAAGTGGGTGAGCAGTGATGTTACAAGTTCGACGTGGCGTCAATCACCAGCCTAGGAAGTCAGTCAGGTAACACAGATGGGACGTTATTTCAATTAGCAGTGCTGCCATTCGGACTCGACCAGGCACCAGTGCCTGCAGTCGGCTCTGCTTCCAAACCTCTTTAGTTGTTCCGTGTCTCTTAGACAGCCTAGTGACTGCCACTCAGTGACAGCTGTGGCTTCGGGGCTGGGGTGCGGCTGAGGATGGGATCACATGACCGGAACGACCTGGCGTGCCCACAGTTCTGCCTCTCTTACTGATTACACGACCTCAGCATGTTCCCATTGTTAATGTGCCCATAATGGTCTTGGTTTTTTAGCTTTGCTCCAAGAATTAATGACCGAAATCATATGCCAGCATTACATCCTCTCCTGTCACTCCTTTGGCTCTGTATTACGGCAGCAGTTACCGGAGAAGCCCAGAACATTCCCACACCGGCTCCATGGCGGCGACACTCCGCCACATCCGCTCCTACGGTCGGAAGTCAACAAAGGCGAAATGAAGTGGCATTTGGCATGTCCCGTGTTGCTCCTCGTTGCGTCAGTGATACTAAACCACAGGGGTGGCCCTTCCAACACAGCTAGCATGACTCAAGGGGAGCAGGGGGTTAAGAAATGGAAAGAGAAATTAACTTACAGGATCTCGTTTACAGCTCATAAGTCCAGGGCCTGGCAGCTTCTAAGTTCAAGGACAGGATCCAAGATTTGCAGTCTGGCAGCGTGACTCCGACATGATCCCCGTGTGTGATTATGTTTATGGAGAGCGGGACCTTCTCTCTGGCCTGCCTATGATGGAAATTTTGTACTTTACAGACTACAGGAAAGTAATGTTTCCTTGGTTACATCTCACATATCCTCTTAGTCTCCTACAGCTTAGAAGCAGCCAGGCCAACTGGAGGAAGTTCAGGAACGGATCACTTTACAAAACATTGGCAATCTCTAGTTTAGTTACTGCTAAGGTGTGTGAGAAGTCCCAGTCATTTAAGACGCTACAGCTAAAACAAATAGATTCCAATAGAAACACGCGCAGCCAATACATCAACGCGTGTCATGAACTGCAGTGCCTCAAAGCGTGAGAACGTCCATCCATCCATCCGCGTTCAATACCTGCTTGAGCAGTGCCCGGCTCTGACGTGCGTGAGAACACGTCGCCTCCGCCTGATTATTGCTCTGAAGCAAAATCTAACATAAACTTACATTTACTTGCGTGGATTATGCCTTTATCAACCATCACCCCCCCTCGGCTGGATATGGCAGGATGCGAGCCAATTGTCTCCATGCTTCTTTTCAATCTACATGACCCTAACGCTACCCATTTCCTGCAGCACGTACAAAAAACTCTTTTCCCAGCTAAACTAGGTTATTGTCACCCATATGAGGAAATTCCATAACCCTTCTTGGTTGAATAAGTTAAGTAAAGCATTCATTTCTTCTTCTGTGCCTTCATTGTGATTTAAGCAATGAAGACAATTACAATGCAATCCTCAAATGTGCTTATACATTAATTAAACTTGGTTGCTTCCCTGCTAATTAAGCCATGGAGGCTGTAATGTAAATGTGGAAGAAGGCAGACTGTATGAATAAAGGACTATTTGTCCAACTTTCAAATAAGAACAGGCAGGTCGTGGGGAGCTATTAAGGGAGATCGACACCCGGAGAATTGCGAAGGATCCTGAGAAATACAGCAGCACTGCTGCCAGGTTCTGCTTGTTGACCTGATTATCTGTGTTAACTAATAACCCGACTGACTGAGAATCACTGGCCCACTGTGCACAAATGTTCACGGCACAGGGAAACGGGAGATGCACTCCAGAACACACCCAGCAAAAGGTTTCACACTCAACTTTTAGGACTACAAATGTTTCTATCAGGAAGGAGGCACCCGGGAAATAAATAATTAGTGTAAAGCTGTGTTGGGTCTTCACTGCTCTCTTGCAGCGGGAAACCTTGTGGCCAAAGACGCCTCTAACACCGGACTGACCGGTGTCTTGCACCCCCCCACAGGAGGCTGCGGTGCGCGGGTGCGTTCAGCATGGCCGATTCTGAAGATCCAATCTCACTAAGGCGTGTCGGGAGAAATGGACGCACAAAAAGACACTCTGGGCCGTTTCCCTCCTGACAGCTTTCTGGGGAAAAACCCGGAAAGGAAGACGAATGAATAGAGGAAGCATGAGGCCTGGAGATCTCAATGCCTTGTGAAAGGCATCTGTCAGTGGGCAACTTAGGCAGCAGATGAATGCGTCCCGCCTCCAGCAGCCCCTATCAGGCCTGCTATTTGACTAAACTGTTTAGGCAAGAGACCACTGTTGTTATGGCAACACAAAATGACCAATAGGCAAAGCGGGCCCACGGTCACACCGACCAACCATTTTGCACAGCACAGTACAAAACCATCCAGTTTCCAATAATGCTAAACTAACAAATGCTAAACTAAACCATTAAGTCAATAAAAAATTATTGGTGGGTGGAGGGGCAGGACAGTAATTGCTGTATGAACAGCCTGTTAACCACCAAGGGTCCCTAATTGCAAGTCGACCTCTGCAAAGTTGTTTTTATAAAAATTTAATTAAAAAATCATTAGGAGTGGCGCATGTGATAATGCGAAACACACTTACATTCTAATTCATAGCCAACAGGCACTGGCCAGATGCCCAGGCCAGGACTAAATGCAAAGGAAAAGAAATCTGCTGAATAATTTCATGCGTCATGATCCTTCACATTAAGATTTACTTTCACAGAGTCAAGGCCGTATTAATATTAGAGTGATGAGAGTGTGATGAGAAAATGTTCTGATTACACTACCAGTCACTACACTACCAGTCAAAAGTTTTTGCACACATTGAGATTTTCTGTATTGGCATGTTACTCACTTAACATTTACTGAAAATACACTCAATATTCTTTGCTAACAAATACATGTACAGTATGTTCACCATTTGAGTACCTTTATTAGCAAGAAAATTTAATATCTTTGATTCATCAAAGTAACCTCCTCTCAGTTATAACA